>CM066035.1:437778339-437965228 GCA_033557465.1 Ichthyophis bannanicus
TTTTGTTCCGTGCACATGTATCACACTTATCACTTTTTTGTTAGGGTTCCCTGCCTGGGCGGTACATTGCTGACAATGAAATGGTTTCTCTCATCTGTAATGTGCAGTTAACGGGCAGGGTTTTCATTCGCGTTGGAATGTTGAGCTCTTCAGATCAGCGCGTTAGTGTGACGGGAGCCTCTCCCCGCCCAATCTCCGCCCATTGACCCCTTCTCTCCGCCTCCTCCACCTTCTGCATGTTAAAGCGCAGTGGAGTTTACGGCGTTAACTACGGTTAACGCACGTTATGGAATATTAACGATTGTAAAGGCTGCATCATAGCACGAATTATGATGCTTACGATTAGTTAAGTACATAACGCAAATTAGGTACGCTGCCGCAGTTTAGTAAACATACCCCGATTAGGTATAGTATAGAATGTTGACCCAAACTTGGGTATGTTAACAAAACCCCGGTGAGTGTGCGCGGCGCGTTAGTGTGCAGGGCTGCCATATAAGGATGGGCGTTTCAGGTCTGAAAAAGCAAACAGCGATAATCATGCGCACACTACGCCTCCGCCCACGCCCTGTGTCGCTCATGGGCGCGCAAACACTTGAGCATGAGGAAACGTGCACTGGGAGGCTAAGGTGGAGCGCTGTGTGCACACACAGGAACAGAGACACAGTACAATGATGCAGACCACTGATCGATGGGACAGGGCGCATGGGTTCAATCCCCCACTGTGCCCAATAAGGAAGGCTGGCTGACGCCCGCATAACTGGTTAAAGGAAATAGGCCGTCTGAGGCTATGAAAATTGCTTATTGTAAAGTATTGCTACTGCAAAAACGCCCTCTGAAAAGCACTGTCAACATAAGGCACCACATAAGGTACCAGAGGGCACATTTTAAAGTGCACTGTACGCCAAGGCACTAGAATGTTGCTTATAGGGCGCTTTCATTAGGGTGCCAGTATGAGGTACCGCAAGGTCCAGCACTGTTTTAGATGGCAGCACTGTGCAGTTAAGGAGTGAAAATCATAGGTAGGTGCACTGACAGTAAGAGGAGCCGCAGTGTATGAACACTCCCGCGTTAAGAGGCTGACCACCCCCCCCGCTGATGGCAGGAGTCATGGGTTCCAATCCCCCACTCGTGATTAAAATGAAGTGTCACGCCGCAGGCAGGGCATTGAAAAATGTATAGGTATATTGCGAGGGGGCATTTTATTTTTATTTTAATTAGCGGTTGTGTTTGCTGCAGCAATAATTAAAATAAAAATAAAATGCCCCCTACAGCAATATTACCTTATAACCTGCAATGACTCAGCCTGCCTTCTTCATTAAGCACAGTGGGGGATTGAACCCATGACGCCTGCATCACCTGGTCAGCCTATTAAAACCATTGTGCTACACATGCTGCTCTCTTTACATGTCAGTGCACCTACTGCTGATTTCACTCTTAAACTGCACAGTGCTGCCAGCACAAACAGTGCTGTGACCTTGCGGTACCTAATACGGCACCCTATAAAGAGCCCTATAAGCAACATTCTAGGGTGCCTTGGCGTACAGTGCACTTTAAAATGTGCACTCTGGGGTTACCTTATGTGGTGCCTTATGTTACAGTGCTTTCAGAGTGCGTTTGTGCTAGTAGCAATAATTAAAATAAAATTCATATGCCTCAGACTGCAATATTTCCTTTAACAGGTAATGCTTCAGCCAGCCTTCTTTATTGGGCCACAGTGGGGGATTGAACCCATGATCCCTGTACCATCGATCAGTGTCTTCATCATTGTACTGTGGCTCTGTTCCTGTGTGTGCACATCAGCGCGCCACTTATGCTTCCCGTGCAAGGTTCTAGTGCGCTAATGTGTGCGGCGCACATGACGGCACAGCGCACATTTGCGCATGATTAATCCCGGTTTGCTTTTTCAGACTGAACACGCCCACTCCTTATATGGCATCCCGCACACTAGCGCGCCGCGCACCTAACGGGGTTTTGGTAAACATACCCCAAAGTGGGGTCAACATTCTATACTATTACACTACTGGGTATGTTTACTAAACTGCGGCAATCGTAAAATAATGTGCGTTATGTAAAGTTAACTATCGTAAGCGCATCATAATGCGTGCTATGATGCGCTTACAATCGTTAATATTACATAACGTGCGTTAAACCGTAGTTAACGATCGGAAACTCCAGCTGCGCTTTAAAACAATGCAGAAGGTGGAGAGAGGGCGGAGAGAGAAGGGGGTCAATGGGCGGAGAGTGGGGCGGGGTTGGAGCGGCTCCCTCACACTAACGCGCTGATCTGAAGAGCTCAATTCCAACGTGAATGAAAACCTGCCGTTAAATGCACATTACAGGGGAGAGAAACCATTTCAGTGACAGCAATGTACAGCCCATGCAGGGAAACCTAAAAAAGTGATAAGTGTGATACATGTGAACAGAACAAAAGGGCACATAAACACTGAAAATGACCCCAACCAAACTGGAAACTAAGACCATACTCAAGCTGGCCAATAGTGGTAGCAATGAGAAAAATCAACCCCTCCCCCCCCCCGAGTAAGCTCCATTAGAACAGATATAAATCGTGGAAGGGTCTATACTCCGCCCCCATACAAGGTGAATGAGCCCACAGTGATTTAGCGCTGGCTCAGGTTTTTCCCCACCATCGGACAGGGTTCGTATGGCATGCACATTGTCCCGCAAAAGCAGGGCGGACATGTCGGAACGGCAACTGGACAGATTGTCGGAGAAGGGGACACAGAGGGCCGCAGGCGGCACATGCTGTGGTGTAGCTGGGCCACAGTGCGGACTAGGGCGATGCCTAGGTGGCCCATACGAATGCTGAAGCAGCAGAACAGCCAGACAACAACTGCTGAAGGCCCAACATGGGCATGACTGTGTTTCCCACAGTGTCACAGGGGATAGTACCCAGCAGCTACCCCCAAGGGCACGGAACATTGGCAGGCGGTGCTGGGGGGAAGCATGGACACCTATGCAGGCACCCCTACCCCAGAACCCGCACCATAGGCAGCCGCCTACCTGCACAATGGATGGCCTGAGACTGCGCACCACCAGCAGCACCAGCAGAAGGGCATGTCAGCAGGGTGGCTGAGGGATACTGGTGGTGGAGGGGGCAGTGGCAGCTGCCCAGAGCAGACCGGGCCTAGCCCTGTGTAGGTGGGTGCCGGTGTACTGCAACATACGGGCCCTGTCTGACGAACAGTCATGGTATCACCAAGGAATATACTGACTCTGTGACATCAAGGTGGTGCACAAAAACCAGTGTATTCAGAAGCAGAGGGTTCACAGGTTCAAGTCTCAGCTGTGGTTTCCCGCCAACCCAGTCCCCCATATTTTACCCACTACTACAACGTGCTAATACAGGACAGCACCTTTATTGCAGATGATGTAAACATGCCCAAGACACCCACATTTTATTTACCCCTACAGAGCACGTGTCCACCATATAACATGCACATTACCTAGAGCAGAGTCTCCAAAATGCAGTCCTGGAGGGCCAAACACCATTCCGGTTCCATGCTGCCTCTGATAAAAATGCCTGTGGCTGCATTTCTATGTGCCACCGCCCATGGTATGCAGATGTATCTCATGCATATTCATGAGGGACAGCATTAAAAACCCGAACACTGTTTTTGGCACCGGCAGGACTGGAGTTGGGGAACCTCTGCCGTAGAGCAGCAGCCAACAGGTGCAGACACACATGCACCCACAAGGCCCCATTTATCCAAAGCCTCCTGGAGAGGCAGGACTTTGGGCTCTGGCGTGCATCTCCCAATACTAAGCACTTGCATACCTTAGTAATGCCACCGCTAAACCTGGGAATATGGTACACATCTTTAAAGAGGTTGCTATGCTAACTGGCAGATAGCAATTCCTAGGTTAAGTACAATATTCTGAGTGAGCTGCATCATAGCAACCTTTCTGTCTGTCTGTGGAGTGTGCTACAGGTCTGTGGTCTGACAGTGTTTACCACCCTGGGGAGTGACTCCTACAGTATTGCCTCCCATCGCCATGCCTGCCCTGTGCCCAGGACTGGTGTGGTGGCCTGGGCTGCCCAACACCTCTCTAGTTGCACAATGCTGGCATAGGTGTGGGGAGTGTGTGTCTGTCTATCCAGTGTGTGGTGGCTGCCAACACCCTCCACAGCCCAACACTGCGAGCTCTGTTGCCAGTATTGGCCTGCCAATGTTGCATAATGAGGAGCAAGGTACCTTGGGAAAAGCCTGGATAGGGTGGCCTGTCCTGGCCGCATCTGCACAGGGCCTAGGGCAATGGCTCGTACATTGTAGTGCCCGGTACCACCTGCATGGACAGGGTGGCCATAGCATGTCCTGCTGGGTGGTCACTCTCACCCTGACTGAGCATTGACCATGGCATGGCAGGTTTCCCCCATAGTGCTATACACACATTTTTCTCATGTGATATATGGGTTTTCTTTTGGGGCCCAATCACTGATTTATCTGCTTGGTGTGTATGCTGACATCCCTGTTCTGGGTACATGCAGCTTCTCCAGGACTATGGACTAGCTGGCGGACTGTCTGTAGGTAGTATGTGTCTTGCTGGAACAGGTTGCAGCGGCTGGAGGCTTGCTGCTGGAGAATGTCAGATAATAGTGGGGGGCAGCTGAGCATTTCCAGGCCTGTCGTCTGTCTGTTACTGTGTTATGGATGTGTACCGCTCTGTCTGTTCCCCAGCAGGACTGCGGGTTGATGGTCCCCTCTACAGCTACATTGCAGGGAGGTAGACTGTGGATCTAGTGGTGGGTGATCCTGTTTCACACCCTGAGCACCAGAGGGTGGGTTGTGTGGTGGTACATGGTCTGCCCATGGGTCCGCTACACCCCCCCCGTAACCATGGCACCAACACAGGACATGCACTATTCTGGGTGCATCATCGCCCATAAGGACTAGACATGACCGAGACAGACAGCAGGGCACAGATGTATCCTAGGTGTGTCTAACAGAAATATCTATCACACACTGATTGGGACCTGCAGCGTGGCATAGTTCAGCCATGAATGGTGCTGTGGACCTGGTGCTGGGCGCCCCACCTCAACCTCACGGTGGGCCACAGTACCCGCACAATGTGACTGTCTGTGGCTACTCCTGTGGCAGTACCACACACGGTCTGTTCCCCCTACTGGCCGAGGTGCTGTGGAGGTGCATACCCAATTCTGTGCCGAATCTCTCGACTGCTGATTTGCATGTGCAGTGCATCATGGGTACGGGTGGGGATTAACCATATCCTGGTAACCACAGCAGACAGTTTGTGTGGTGACGTGCCGTCCTGCAGCCAGCCAGGGCTTTGTTCACAGCCTTATAAGGTGTCCTATAGGGGACATTATAGGGTGCCTTGGCGGGACAGTCACTTATAATGTGCCCTAGGAGTGCATTATGGGGTGCCTTATGCAGCACCTTAGGTTATGCCACCGTGAGGGTGTGTTTGCTGGCAGCACAAATTAAAATACATGTCAAATGCCTCAACAATCACTACTTTAAATGTAAAGGGTGCTGCCTCAGCCAACCTTATACATTGGGCCCACTGGGGAATCAAGCAGATGACCCCTGTACCATCAGTCAGTGTTGTAACCATTGTGCTACAGCTCTGTTGCTGTGATTGTATGTCTGTGCGCCTTCTTAAGCTTAACGCGTGGTAACGTGCTCTGTAGCGCTCGTTCATTTATGGTGCCTTGTAACGCGCGTTCTCGGCGCGTTCTTGGCAACGATGTACTGCCGCATGTCCTTATTTGGGGTTTCTGTCTCTAACGCGGCTCCTAACACGAATCGCACTAACGCAGTTTAGTAAACATACCCCTAAGTTGCAGATTAAAAGAAGGACTATAGGATCTTTCTCAAGCTGACTTTTGATGTTTGCTGCATTACTCTTTTGTGGTATCGCAGGAGTTTTGAAACATATCATCTGAATACATCATTTGGGGAGCTCTTCAGAAGCTAAGTACACTTTCATGACCCTATGAAGAGGAGGATTATATGTAAGTGACATCATATTTCTTGTATGTCGGCTGTTTCTGGCTGAGATCTACCCAACAAGATTAAGTTCCTTATAGTTTGGCTGGCTTTATTTCCTACACTAAAATCGATTATACCCTATGATTTGTATATCTTTTGGGTATTCTTTGTTGGGGTTGTGTCCCTATATTTATAAAAAGAAAAAAAGGAACGTTCATGCTACGAGAAGATTTTCATCTTCATGGCATTAGTTCCGACCAAAGTCTAGTTTTAGTTGCTATATCTCTTTAGAATTGGGCATATACTCTTTTTATGGTGGCCACTCTTTTGCAGATCATCATGTCATCTGCAAAACAGTACATTTTTCTCTTCTAGCCCTTTGACAATATCACTTAAAAAGATTTTGAACAAAAGTGGCCCCACTCCTGAAGCATCTGCTACTTACCTATATTTCTTCTGAATGAATTGCAGTTACCACCATCCTAGGCCATCTGTCATTCTACCACTTTTTAATCCAGTCGACTACCATAGAATCTACTCTCAAACTAGTCAGTATATTTTTAAGCCTCCTGTGATGAACTATATCACAGACTTTGCTGAAATCCAAGTATACCACATCCAGTGTGTGCCCTCTGCCTAGTTCTCTAGCTATTGAGTTGAAAAAACCATTCAGATACATTTGGCATAATTTGACTAAAGTAATACCATATTGTTCTGGATCGTATAACTGCTTGAAACTCATGATTCTATCCTTCAGCAGCTTCTCCATTATTTTTCCCACCATCGAGGTGAGGCTTACCAGCCTGTAGTTCTTCTTCCTTCTTCCCATTTTTTTAGAGGGACCACATCTGCCTTTTTCCAATCATGTGAAATCTCTTCTATCTCCAAGGATAGGTAAAAGATATCCTTCAGTGGACCTGCCAGAATCTCTCTGAGCTTCCTTAGCATCCCGGGATGTATTCCATCTGATTCAATGACTTTATGCACTTTCAGTCCTGCAAGTTCTTCTGTGACTGGTTCTGTATCTACAGAAGAGAATATTTATGCTATATCAAATCCAGCCCCACTCCTTTGCTAGCTGCTAATGGACATAGTCGTCTGAAGATCATTTGAGGTCTAGCTCAATTCCATTACTTGTGCTTGTTTTCTATGTTTCTAATTCCATCTCTTCAGCTGTGAAAATTGAACAGAAATATTTGTCAACTAATTTTGCTTTTTCCTCATCAACCTCTACAAATTCCTTTCCGTCACCTGAGTCTCACAATGGCATATCCTCCTGTTACTAATATATATAACTTATCTCGTCCCCTCATTTTGCCATTATAGGCAATTTTTCATCCATTTTATATTTTTTCTCTTGACTGTTTTCTTGAATTCTCTGAGATTTTCCAATTAATTATACTTTCTTCCTCTTTCAATTCTTATGCAGCCCAATGGTTGTCAATCCAGTCCTCAATACTACTTTGACAGTTGGTTTTCAGGAGGCAGAGCATGCAAATCTATGTCATGCATAGTCATTGTGTATTTCTTGAAAACCTGCCAAGTAGTCCCTGAGGATTGGATTAAGAAACATTGAAGTAAGTCAATATCTTCTATGTGTTGGCTACATGCTAAAATTAATTATTTGATTTACAGTTGTGGTCAGCATTATTGGCTTCCTTGCAATTCATCCCCTTCATGTCCAATATCTCCTAAAAACAAAAAGCGGCCAGTAAAATGGCTTTGGACTATATATGTACACATATTTGACACATAAAAAAATCAAATAAAACAAGACCAATTCAAAAAGGAAATAGTATAAAGACTGGGACATTGCCAGGACATGATATTTCCTAAATCAAGATTACTTCCTCCTAATGATTCATAAACAATCCACCTATGTGATAAACTAATCAATATAATGTGTGCTAATTTTTTGTTGGATTGCCTGCCTTGAGAGGTGTCCTTCTATCATAGCAGGCCCTCCTTTTTAATCAAACTTATATAAGACCAAAAGGCCTAGAAACAATATGGAGAAGGCCTCATGAATGTGTGCTCCTCCACTTACTCAAACCAAGGAATATGATCTCAATTGTCCAAAACAATGTTTAACAAGACCGCCGTGGCAAGAAACTTATCGTAACAAAGTAAGTCCTTCATCATGCCCGGAAGCTGGTGTAATAGGATTCTTTGCAGCGAAAAGGTATAACATTTTTATCACTTCTGACTCAGATCATCAGAACCCAATCCTTGTTGTAGCAATGAAGCCTGTCTTCTTGTAGATTATATGAAAATCGCTTACATTGAAGATCCAGATATGTATCGACTATGTTTTGAAACACCACATAGTGGTTTCAAGCTGAGTGGCTTCTTAGCTCTTCTTCAAATAAATGAACTCATCGTATATCCAAATTTGACTCGTCATACCTGTTTTCAAAAGTCCCTTATGATGCTTACCATAGAGGATCCAACATTGGTGATCTAATAATTCATACATCATCATTTAAAGCAGATGCATTACAAAGGCAACAATATGGTCATTATGCTTGTGGTTCTTGTGATTTTTGTTCAACTATATTAGAGGGCAACCATTGGATAGATCCTAAATCAGGAACAAAATATATATTACATCATAATACTTCATGTTTGTCTTTCTTTGTAGTATATCTTATCATCTATCCGTGCCAGTTCAAGTATGTATGGAGAACCTCTTGTCCTATTAGAAAACATTTACTGGAATATCGTTCACATATAAATTCTCAGGTTTTGGCTTGCCCCAATGGTTTCACATTGTCTTCAATTGAAGCACAAATTTGAAGATTTGAGGTGGCTGGGATTGACTAAGTTCCCTACAATGTGAGGGGGGCAATCATATTTTCTAAATTGCAATACAAAGAACAATACTGGATCTTTAAATTACAAGCAATGATTCCTAATGGCCTTAATTCAGAAATTGATTGGTGGTCTTTACATGGATAAGGTTATTTTTTTGAATCATCCTTTTCCAATTAGACGCTAGTTTTAATGACTGATTGTTCACCTGACATCTAATCATATTCAAATGCATATGAACCAGAACTGGATATGCAACAAGGTTCATTTGCTTGAAGAAGAGGTAAGAAGCCATTCAGCTTGAAACACTACATGGTATTGCAAGACCTAGTCGATACATATCTGGATCTTCAATGTAAACAATTTTCATATAATCTACAAGAAGACAGGCTTCATTACTACAACGAGTACTGGGTCCTGATGATCTGAGTCGGAAGTGATAATATCATTTTATAATTTTTGCTGCGAAGACTCCTACTACACCAGCTTCCACAGCACGATGAAGGACTTTCATCGTTAAGATAAGTTTCTTGCCATAGCGGTCTTGTTAAACATTGTTTTGGACAATTGAGATCCCATTCCTTGGTTTGAGTAAGTGGAGGGGCACACATTCATGTGGCCTTCTCAATATTGTTTCTAGGTTTTTTGGTCTTATATAAGTTTGACTAAAAAGGAGGGCCTGCGGGAGACGGAGCCAGCTAACGACCTGCATGGACGCTTAAGGGAGAGCTCCCGCGGACCCATCTAAAGAATCCTGCCACACCCTGCGTTATACGGTGACCCGGCTGCCTAAAGCCCATTTTCTATCGGGGGACATGGCATGCAGCAAACAGACTAGGTTAGAATTCTCCAACTCTAGAAATTCTGGAGCTAAAAGGACAAAAGCTGATCCGCTGTCCCCACTTAAGATGGCACCGCAGCGCGAGCAGGAAGAAGGGCTGTGCGAGATCCTGAGTGAACTCAGGGTAGTACGCAGCCGAGTGGATACAAACGGCGAGTGTCTGAGTGAATTACAGGCGGACACTAAAGAGCTGAAAGAGCAAATGTTATCGCTGGCGACCAGGGTGGAAAAAATTGAATCTACAACAGCGGTGCACGAGAAAAGAATGGCACAGTTATGTAAGGCAGTGAGAAAGGCAGAGATACTGGAACGCAAGCCTGGAGGACATGAACAATAGGGCATGGAGGAACAATATCCGCATTCTTGGAATCCCGGAGGGTGCAGAGGGGAAGAACCCTATCCTGTTTTTGAAGGATTTAATACCGAGACTGTTTGAAGCTGAATATGGACCGTCCATTTGAAATTGAAAGGGCGCATCGTGTACCATCGATGCTGAACATGCAGTCTAAAACTCCTAGGCCGTTAATTCTTTGCATCTTGCGTTATCAACAAGTTGTGCACATCATGAACGCCGCAAGGGCGTGCACGTCTCTTCAGTTGAGGGCCACAAAGTTTCCTTCTTTCCCAATTTCAGTAAGATCACGGTGGAGAAGAGGAAACAGTTTTTATCATTCAGGCAAAGACTGCAACGTCTCCAAGCATGATATGGACTATTCTATCCTGTACGTTTCCGAGTCACTCCTAATAATGTAACCAAGAACTTTGATGACCCTACTGCACTTGAGAGATTCATTGAGGATCAAGAGGCACTACAGATGCAGTGACTAATTGTCTTGACTTTAGCACCGTTGGAGTCTTAGTAGGGATCGGATGGATTGGGCCTGCAGCGTAACAGGTCCAACTCTACTGATGGACCGAAGGGGTAGTGGGCCTCCCACTACAGTGCCTTTTGTGGTTTATGACCCGGGTCTGTGTGCTGTGATGATTTGTGGGGAGTGGGGTATTTACTCTTTCTAAAATGGGGGTTCGATGTGCGGCATGCATGATCTATCTGTTGGCTTACCCAACTAGGGGTGTGTGGGTTTTTTTGTTAGGTTGTATGGGTTGTAATTGGCTCTCTGAGGGATATGGGAAGGAGGAGATCAGTGATGGGTGGCTTGCAGTCTCTGCTGGGTTGTTTCCTTTTTTTTTTTGTGCTGTGAAAGAATATGGCTAAGGAGGTTCATTTGCTCTCTCTGAACGTGAAAAGGATTAAAAGCCCCATAAAAAGAAAAAAGATAATTGCATATTGTAAGCACCAGAAGGCATACCTAATTTTGCTGCAAGAAACCCACTTGAATTTGATGGAAACTAAAAAATTAGAGGGCAAACACTACTCATTGCTGGGAGCATCGCCAGCCTTGCAAAAGAGAAATGGGGTGGCTATACTAGGGCGGAAATCCTTGGGGTGCAGAGTTAAAGATATGTGCAGTGATGAGGAGGGGCGTTGGGCTTGGTTTCCATAGAAATCGGGGAGGTTACTTTCACCATTGTCAATGTTTATGGGCCAAACTCGGATGATCCCAAGTTTTATACAGACTTAACTAGAGTAGTGCAGGAGCACTCCGGGTCTCCATTGATAATGTGCGGTGACTATAATTTAACTCTTGATCCTCCACTGGACAAGAACCTCGGTAAGGTGGAAAGATCTGCCAGAGCAAGAGTGGTGCTCAAGGCTCTCATTGCTTCCTTAGGACTGATTGATGTCTGGAGGCTTGTGCACCCTACAGATAGGGAATTTACTTTTTTTTCTCAGCCCCATCAGTCTTGGTCGAGAATAGATTTTTTTTACTCTCTAAAAGATTGGTTCCGGAGGTGCGGAGCACTGAGATTTTAGGTATGCATATTTCTGACCATGCTGCCATTTCTTTACAGGTAGACTGGGAAGAGGGGAGAGGTCAGTCGCGGATTTGGTCCTTTAATAGGTCACTGTTAGCCGACCCTTTGTTTCAAGAAGAAATCAGAGCAGCCATAAAGAGCTATTTTGGCATAAACAATCTGGGGGACACTTCGACCTGGGCGTGGTGGGAAGCCTTTAAGGCCTACCTTCGGGCAATGATTACCAGCTTTTCCATTAAAGAACACAGACGGAAGAAAGCCAGGTTGCTTTTTCTGGAGGAGCAGATTAAGGCAGGGGAGAGACTTTTATTCAAGAAAGCTGATATAGGCATAACGCTCCGGTTGCAAAGGCTCCGGTATCAGTATAATGAGATTCTGAGTTCAGAGTTAGAACATGTATTATTGAAGCAACAATATTGGTTCTATGGTGAGAACAATAAAGGGGTAAATTATTGGCCAATACCTTAAAAAAGGAAACAGGATAAAGCCCGTATAGCAGTTATTGTTGACGGAAATCGCGGGTCACTGTCTAGTACTGAGCAAATTTTGGAAGTATTTTCAGAGTATTACCAAAAGTGTATTCCTCTGATTGCGAACCTGAGGCAGAGGCACTTGGAGAATTCCTGAAAAAACTGGAACATCCTAAATTATCACAGCAACAAGCTAAGGAGCTGGATAAACCTTTTTCGGGGGAGGAAATTTGTAATGCTATTACTAGCATGTCATCGGGAAAAGCAGTGGGCCCAGATGGTCTCCCGCTATAATTTTTTAAGGTTTTTTTCGGTAAGACCTTCTCCCATATTTGTTGATTTATTATGAGGCTCTCGGTAACTCTCCCTCGCACATTGGAAATTTCAAGGAGGCCACGGTAATTGTATTGGAAAAGCCCGGAAGAGACCCCACTCAGGTAACAAACTATAGGCCCATCTCCTTATTAAACGCTGATTATAAAATTTATGCTACAATTCTAGCGAACCGGCTTGCTAATAGCATGGGAGGGTTGATCCATCCCGATCAGTGTGGTTTTGTCCCGGGAGGGCGACCTCTGACAATGCCAGGCTTTTATGCAATCTTTTAGAGAGAGCGGATTATCTAGATGATGCCCATATAGGCATTTCTTTGGATGCCGAAAAGGCCTTTGACAGGCTGGAGTGGCCCTTTTTGTTCAGAACTTTAGAGTGGTTTGGTTTCGGTCAAAAGTTTGTTAACATGATTCAAACTCTATACTTGAATCCTAAGGTCCGTATATGTGCAAATGGGGTTCTCTCGCGGCTCCTTCTCGCTGCACCGGGGCACCCGTCAGGGTTGCCCTCTCTCTCCCCTGCTTTTTTAATCTGGCTTTAGAATTGTTAGCCATTGCAGTAAGACAGCACAAAAGCATGGAGGTTTCGTAATCGGGGACTAGCAGGTAAAAATCTCAGCTTACGCAGATGACCTTTTGTTATTCATGCAACCATCTGCTCTCCCAGAACTTTTAAATCTGATAGAACATTACTCCGGGCTATCTGGCTATAAAATAAACTGGACCAAATCTGTCGCCTTCCCTATGAATAGTAAGGCCAAAGCTGAGCAGTTGGCTCCTTTCCCATTTCGCTGGGAAGCTGGTAATATTAAGTATTTAGGAGTCAAATATGGCTTTCCCATTGAGCAGGCCATACAAGAGAACGTTAATGACCTGCTGCAGATCATAAAGCACTTAGTATTAGCTTGGTTGCCCCTTTATCTTTCCTGGTGGGGAAGATTAGAAACAATAAAAATGACCTTAACGCCCAAAATTAATTACATGTTAGGTATGCTTCCGATTCCACTACCCCCGGGGTTCTATGATGAAGTGGAAAGATGTTTGTGTAGATTTCTGTGGGGTGGGCGACAATCTAGGATTGCCCTCAAGAAGTTAAAAGCTGCTAAGAACAGGGGGGGGAGTTCAATTCCTTGATTTCCGGTGTTACCATCAAGCTTTCCTTTTAAAACAAGGAGCACTGTGGGCTTGTGAGGAGGAATTGGATTATAAACCAGTGTGGTTAGAGGTGGAGAAACGGATTATTTATCCCTATCCTACTCGGGTATCCTAGCTCTTGGGTATGAAACATGCTGTAAAATCCCTAGTGGGTAAAGTGGTCTCCGCTACGCAAGAGGCCTACTTATCGTTGATGCGATGTGTAGGGTCAGATGACCCCCCCTGACAGGAAATCACCGTTATGGTGGAATCCAAGGTTTAAAATTAATGGTAAGAGGTTTGCTTGGAAGAAATGGCAGGCTTGTGGTATCTGGTGTCTAGGTCAGGTGACTGACCTAACGGACTGGAAAGACTTCCGCTCTTTGCAACAGGAATTTTCTCTCCCTGACTCCGCTTTATTTCATTGGCTTCATCTCCATCATATTCTCAAAGCATCTAATATATGTGCTGCTGAGCTGTCCTCAGACGATCGCTTGGTCCAACAACTGTCGGAGGTAGCAGGGGCGGCGGGAGCTGCGTCCAAAATATATGCGTTCCTGAGGGACGGCAGCCCGCTCTATTTGAGGGGGCTAATAAGAAGTTGGGAAGCGGAGGTTTCGAGTCCTGTCCCTGGTAGGGTGTGGAGAACCATATGGGGCCCCATCACCTAGGGTATTCAGGTCAGCAGTGGCCACTCAATCTCTGTTTTTCTTTATGCACCGGGTTCATATCACCCCCGTTAAGTTGGCCAAGTGGGATAAAACGGAGACGGGCAAGTGCTGGTCTTGTCAGATAGATACTGGCACTTTTATGCATATGACCTTTGAATGCCCTCACGTTCAGAGATTTTGGAGGCTTGTCTGGAATAGGATGCAGACTGTACTAAAGATTTCTGCTACATTGTCTTGGAGTATAGTTTGTTTAAGATCAGCAGCACATGTATCTGGCTTAAATAAAGAAAATCACTTTTTTTCAACTTTATGATAGCCATTGCTTTAAAAGCTATCTTTGCAAATTGGAAGGATACACGAAAGCTCTGCCTAGATATGTGGTGGAATTCTGTTTGTCAATACGCCAGATATGAGAAGTTGTACAGCAAACTCCATTATCCGGATAAAACAGATATAGATGTGGGCAAATGGAACTTGCTCGACAATTTCGCTGCTTGCGCACAATTAGGTAGCTTTCTTCCCTAAGTAGTAGAGCTTTTATATCTTTAGTGTGAGGTACAAAGGCACAGCATTCATTTCATTTTGGTTTGGAGGCTTGGGCTGCGGGGTTGTCAAAGTCTCAGCCTCGGAGAGCCGAGGGGGGGGGAGGGGGGTGGACGGCGGGGTATGATGTTTTGGTGTAAATATTGTGTGTATTGAGTGTTTTGCTGTACCGTTAAAAGTTATAAATAAAGGTTATTAAAAAAAAAAGGAGGGCCTGCTACGAGAGAGGGACATCTTTCAAGGCAGGTGATCCGACAAAAAATTAACACACCTTGTATTGATTAGTTTATCACATAGGCGGATTGTTTATGAATCATTAGGAGGAAGCATCTTGATTTAGGAATACATTTTTGATGATTTCTTAGGGCTCAATTGTTGTTTAGATTAATAGGACATGATTTTTGGCATCCTTATGAACAATTCAAATCAGTTTGAACAGAAGAATCACATTCCCATTGCGGTAAAATTAGATGCACCTGTGATCAATTGTCAGTACTTACATGACTTGAGTTAACCAATAAATGATGACTCTATTATAGTTTAAAATGGCCACATTCACTCCCTGTTCCATTTTCTATAATGGTGAAGGCAAGAATACTGCTTGAGATGGTCAGAAAAGTCATTATCACCAAACATCAAACTTCAAAGGGGTACAAGGTCGTCTCCAAAGACCTTGGGATTCCTGTGTTAATAGTTCACAATGTTATTAAGAAAGCTTCTGCTCATGAAACTGTCAAGAACCTTCCAGGATTGTGGTGGGAAGAGGAAAATTCATCCAAGAAATCTTTGCAGGTTAGTGCAAACTGTTGGTAAAACACCACATACAACATCCAAAGAGCTTAAGGCTGACCTGAGCAATCTGGAGTGATGGTTTCCACTTGCACCAGATGCCTGCACTAAACAAAGAAGAACTTCATGGGGCTAAGTGAAGGAGGACCTCACTGCTCAAAGACAGACATAAAAAGACATATCTGATCTTTGCCCAAAACCACCTTGAGAAACCACAATCCTTCAGGAAAAATATTCTATAGACAGATTAAACAAACTTGAGCTCTTTGCAATGTAGACCAGCAATACATTTACAGGTGAAGAAATGAAGCTTATAAGGAAAAAAACCTGGGCTCAATATTCAAAAAGCATTTACATGGTTAATAGCCAGTTAACCGTGTAAATGCCTATGAACTGGATATTTGACAGCAGATACACGGGTAGTATCATCAAATATCCCCGACTAAGTCCCCTATGAGCCTCGATGTTAGCCGGCTAGCATCGGGGCATGTCTGGGCAGAGTGGAGGCGAGGACTGACGCTAACCATGCAACATCGATATTGTAAGCTACATGGTTAGTGCTCGGCGCCTATAAGGTAGGCAAGGAAAACCCTCTCCTATTTTATAGATGTTGAGGCTAACCATACATCATCCAATATCAATGCTGCATGGTTAGCCTCAGTGGCTTCTGGGCAGTGCAGTCAGACCTGGATATTCACTTCCATTGCCACGGAAATGAATATCCGGGGTTTGGGCGTGGACAGGCAGGGCTAAGCGGCTATAGCACTTAGCTCTGCCCAGTTAAATACCAGCATTCAGATGTATGAAACTTATAGATGGCTACAAGAAATTTTTGGAGGCTGTCATCACTGCCAAGGGTTGTGCAACCAAATATTAGTGAAGGGTGCCATTGATCCTGTCCAGGTCATATTTTGTTTTTGTTTTTTTCTCAGAAATTACTACATCTAATTTGCACAGACATTTTTTTTTTCTGTGGTATACCTTTGAACATACTATTAAAATATTATGATGACCTAAAGCTCTGTCCCACGCCCAGCTAACACACCAAGAACCTATATTCCTATTATCTGACACCATACACCCAACACTATTCAGTTCATAACCATATAATACATTTTTACAACTATGAAAACTTATGCATAAACCACCACCTCAGACATAAACAACACCAAAGGCTAGTCCAAATCAATACTATAACTAATACTCAATCTAACAATAATTCCATCATCCCTTTAAGATGCATACTAATAAATTCCCGCTCTATAAGAAACAAAAATCCCAGTAATTTGAAATATCCTAATAGATGAATCTCCTGATCTACTGGGTATAATAGAAACATGGCTTACTGAACACAACACAGTCCTAATAAATCAACTAAATATAAATGGCTACTCACTATTCAACTTCACCAGAGAGTCTAAAAAAGGAGGTGGAGTCATTATACTCATCAAAACAAAGCTAAATGCATCTGCCAGCATCTACGGCAACTATGATGGCATTGACCTAATCAAAATTGAGAGTAAAAATGTAGCAGTCTGTCTCCTCTACAGACCACTAATCAACACCTTAACCTCACCACTATACTTAAATCAGCCTGCACCTCTCCAGCTAATAAACCACATATCATCATGGGAGACTTTAATTTTGCATCTCTCCCTGGGCAACAATCAGCTACATTCATGGAACTCATGGAAGAAATGGAATTCTTACAAGCTGTAGTATACCCCACCCACATCAAGGGCAATACTCTTGATCTAGTATTCATCCCTAAGCATCTTAGCATACACCCATTTTACCCTCCTCCCCCACCTCAACTCAGGTACCCTTGTCTGATCACTTTATCATACGTACAAATATCCCAATCCCCCTATCCTCCCAGAAATACTATAACACAGCACCCCAAACCCCATTGTTCAGGAATTTCAACAAAGATACATTCCTGGAGGAGATTACCCCTCAACTGACTTCACAACTGCAGGACCTTGACGATTCAATATTTTTTTTTCACTATAATTAATAAAGCAGCTAAAACACTTCGCCAAAACAGAATACATATGACAGGTTTTCTGAGAAATGGTTTACACAAGAAATACGCAACCTTAAGAAAGAACTCCATAACTAGAGAAAAATGGAGGGCAAAAATAACCCCTGAACATAAGGATCTCTACCTTACAGCACTAAATAACTACAAAAGAAGCAATTCTCAGGGCAAAGAAAGACCACCGATCAGCGGCACGGAAGAGAGCGGGTGGCTGAAACCCCTCCCGCTCTCCAACGCATGGCCAATCAGGGCCCAACATCTACAAATTTAAAAGGAGTGCCTCCCGGCACACAATGAAAGCACCTCCACCACTCCAGAGCCCCGACTGGCGGCACGGAAGAGCGGAAGGCTGAAACCCCTCCTGCTCTCCAACGCATGGCCAATCAGGTTCCAATAATTACAAATTTAAAAGGAACACCTCCGGCAAACCCACACCTGGGGGCCTGCACCTGAGGGCCTCGCCAGAGGACCCTTTGACATGGCCCTTAGGCAGGGAACTACAGAATAGCAGATACCTAGGGAGAGAGTCGAAGATCCTAGACCAAACGACTGCAAGCACCTCAGCAAGTCTGAGGAACCGGTTACCGCCTTTTCACCCATTGTGTCCTCCAGACATCAGACCCTGCTGACCACCTCACTCCTGAGAGTGACAGTCCGGGTGGTTCCCCTGCTCAGAAATCTCAAAACGGTAAGCACCCCTCCACAATAATGGAAATCTACACAGAAAGAACCTCTCACCCACCCTCACAAAACTCCTTTAACCATAAAACAACATTAGCAAGGACAATGGGACCAAAACCATCAACCTACCAAATCTTATACACCCTCCTCATATGGATCCTACTCTGTCGACTCACAACAGCCACCTACTCCACATATATTCATACAACAGGCATACAAGTTCCTCCACTCTACATCCTATGTAACCCCCAGATATGGCTGAACACACACAAGCACACTCACAGACAACCCTTCAGACACACACAAGCACACACAATGCTTTCATTGATGGAAACCACACCCCATACACCACAAGGTCTCCAATCAATCTAGGACTAATCAACGCAAGGTCCATCAGAAATAAGACAAGCACCATCACAGACCATTTGCACTATCATCAAACCAACATCCTATGCATCACAGATTCCTGGCTCAAATCTAATGACCAAGTCATCCTAAATCAAATCACTCCACATCTCATACCGCCTTCAGCTGCCCACACACCCACAAGAGAGGTGGCGGGGTCCTAATCCTCACACGTACTGATCTTAATTTCAAAATTTCAAGTGTTGTAAGCCATAAACATTGCAACCTACTCACCATAGAAACAGACACATAACCATCTGCCTCACGTAAAGAGAACCCCATGCAGCCACAGATGAAACCTGCATCATAATTGAAGCTGTATGCGGTGCTAACTCTCCACAAAAGCCACTCATACTACTAAGAGACCTAAACCTCAACTCCACATTGAACAGCGAAGAAGAGGCCTTTCTCAAGGCAATAGGAACCCTCCAATTCTCCCAAATTATTAAGGGCCCCTTTCATCATTCTGTTTCTACGCTTGACCTCATCTTTGTACCAAAGAACCTTCAAAAACAGGGAGACCTAAAAACCCCTCACATCTTTCCAATACCCTGGTCTGATCACCACGTCATACATTTCAAGATTCTTCTACCCCAACAAGAAAAACCACAAAGAAAACCCTACCCTGAAAGCGATTCAAGGGCTTCCACAAGGAACAGTTCCTCAAAGAAACTCTACCCAGCCTCCCATAAGGCTCCGATGACCTAGATGAAGCAGCCAACTCTTGGAACACAACCGTTATTGCAGCAGCAAAACTCCCACACCATCACATCTCTGGAAGCAAAGAAGAAAACCAATTTCGACCCCATGGTACTCGCCAACAATTAGAGAACAGAAACGTAAACCTCGTCAATTAGAGCATAAATGGAGATACGACCAGACCCAAGCCACTCTCATTCAATACACAACCATGCAGTAGGAATACAACCTAATCAATAAACACAAAAGAGAATACCACACTAATTTCATCCTAAAATCCGGCAACAAACCTCGAGAGCTAAAATTGTCCATACACTAACTAAAGACCCAGCCCACAAATGACTTTATTCACTCCCAAATCTTTGCAGATTGGCTCATAAACAAACACAAACCATCCCTGAGGACCTCACAACTGAAAGCTCTCTCCACTCCAAATCCAGATGTTCACAGCATACACAAATGAGGAGAATTTTCTCATTCCAACAACAGAGCAAATCCTTAACACCATCACTGCCTTAAAAACTAGTACAGCATCCTCTGATCCATGTCCAGTTGTATGGATATAATCAATCAAGGAAGATTTTGTGAACTGCATCCATAAAATCATAAGCTCTTCACTAACTAAAGGATACATGCCCTCCACACTCAAACAAGCCATAATCCAACCATACTAAAGAACACCTCAACTAACAACTCAGACTTCTCAAATTACCGCCCCATCTCCAGCCTCCCATTTACATCTAAAATAATAGAAAAGACAGTACAAAAACAACTCCAAGACCACATCGACCTGCATGCTCCACTGAATCCACACCAGCATGGATTTCGTCCTAATCACAATGTGGAAACCCTCCTCATTCACCTCTTTGACACACTACTAAGAGGGATTGACAATCTAAAGACTAGTTTCCTTCTCATTTTTGTGGACATCTCCTCGGCCTTGGACATTGTATCTCACAGCACCCTACTACAATGTCTCTCCAACATTGGACTTCATGGTACAACCCTGAATTGGTACAACTCCTACTTCAGTCACTGACAACAAAAGGTCAACCCAATTTCTCTCAACTCAAGGAGTTCTACAAGGATCCTCCTTGTCCACCTTCCTTTTCAACATCTACTTACAGCCAATATGTAACATCTTCAAACAGCACAAGATCCACTATGCAATTTATGCAGATGACATCATGGTCTACTCCCCTATCCACCTCGACTTGCCTGACTACTCAAATATTACCAACAGCCTCATGGAAATGAGCAACTGGCTGGCATAAAATAACCTCCAAGTCAACTTTAAGAAATCAGAAGCACTATTCATAACACCGGACCCTTCATTCTTCCCCCTCCACATCTATATCCATAGCGGACACTATAGTAGCAATAAAGGAGGAAGTACGATACTTAGGTATCACCATCGACCACTTCCTAAACTTACAAGCTCACATTAACAGAACCTCCAAGAACATATTTCATAAGCTTGCAATTATCAGATTAAAGCCCCTCCTCAGTCAGAACCACTTTCGCACAGTATGTCAAACACTCATAACCTCTATTTGGATTACTGTAACTCACTCTTCCATGTTCTTCCAATCCAAACCATCTGACCCTTACAACTGGCCCAGAACATCGCTGCCTGCATCATAACAGGATTGCCCAAATATGAACACATAACCCTTTACTATGCCAACTACATTGGCTTCCAGTCTCCTCAAGAGCTAAATAAAAAAAAACGCTCTTACCATTTTCAAGACAAGAAAAAACTTGTCAACTGTAACCCTACAAGACCTGTTTTGTACAAACTCGAGCTGCAGACCGAAGAGACTGAACATCAGAGATACAATACAAATCCCTAGCTCCTACACCAAGGCAAATAATTTCACCACAAAGAAAGCTCTCTCCTTAGAATCTCCCGCCATCTGGAACACTTGCCAAAAAAAATCAGAACAACCAAAGACTTAAAGGACTTTTGAAAACTTCTCAAGACCTTTCTCTTCACCGACCACTTCAAAGACAACACCTAGTCCCATCACCTCACTGCTCAAACCCGAAGTATAGTTAATTCCGTTCACTATGTTGCTATGCATATGTTCTGCCTCAGGCATCTCCCGCATGCCACCCCTACCTGATTTGTTCATTGAGTTTCTCTGTAACATTTTTGAGTTTTATGTAAACCACTTTGATTGTATGAGAAGGCAGCATAAAAAATCCTGTTAAATAAATAAATAAATATGCTAAACAAGGCTATTAATCACCCGAGAGAGTTCTTTGAGATTGTAAAAACATTAACCAAAGCCCACCCGAAATTGATGAACAATACTCCCATCAACCCTCAAATTATAGCAAACCATCTTGCATTACAACTAAAAAACAAAAACCCCTCAACAATGCACCCCCTCAGCGAATGTCATTCTGCTACCAATAAATGGCACACATTCCACCTCATCAATGAAAATCAACTCCTAGAAACAATAACTGAAATTAATACCAGTACTTTCCACCTAGATCTTTGTCCGGTATCTTGGATAAAGGCAACAAAATCAGAACTAGTCCCAACCAATGTTCCCTCTAATTTTCTGTAGGCTGTGTGCGCATAAAATATCAGCTGTGCAGCTTTCGAAGGAAGGTTACATTTTTGTGCGCCACATAACGACACTCAGAATATAGTATGTACACCACATTGATTGCACTAGAAAATATTGTAGAACTTGTGAAAACCGTAAATACACAACAACTTTTAAATTTTAAGACGTCTGTGTTGTTTTATATCAGAATCAGAACCGTAATTTTTGTGCGCTCTGTTGTAAAGAATGTGCGCTCACTCGGCGAGGTGTGTGCGCGCGCACACGCGCACAGCTTAGAGGGAACAGTGGTCCCAACTATACTCAATATGGTAAATTAATCCCTCTTACAAGGTATAATGCCAAACCAGCTCAAACTATTCATCATTCGCCCAATTCTTAAAAACAATTCCCTCAACAAAGATGATCCAACCTCATATAGACCAATCTCTAGTATTCCATTTTTAGCAAAAATCATAGGAAAAATAGTTCAAATCCAACTCTTCATTGATATTAGCGCACCTCTTGATGAACACTGGGCCAGTTGGAGGGAGGAGTGGCCTAGTGGTTGGGGCAAGGTACTACAGGCCGGAAGGTCGGTGGTTCAGCAGCCTTGGGCCAGAAGGACTGGGGTTTCTAGTCCGGCAGGTGCTCCTGGTGGTCTTGGGCAAGCAACTTAACCCTCCATTGCCCATGTTCCCTGAAAGTATTAGTGTATGTGTCTCATATCCCCTCGTGTTAAATGTATCCCCCAACCGCTTTGACCCGGTGAAAAGTGGGATATAAATGCAGCTAAATAAATAAAATAAAATAATATGGGTTCCGCCTATATCATAGTGTGGAAACCCTGCTTATGGTCTTATTCAATACACTCATCTGTGGCATAGATAATGCAAATCAAGCCTTTATTCTGGTCTTCCTAGATATCACATCTGCCTTTGATAGCGTTAATCATAATATCCTCCCGATAAGATTGGATCAAATAGGTTTAACAGGAACAACATTAACATGGTTCAAATCATACATCACCAACTGTTTTCAATATGTAAAAATAAACCATGAATCATCTACCACTTTCCCTTAAGAACAGGGGATTCCACAAGGCTTGGCTTTATCAGCGCTCCTGTTCAACTTGCATCTTCAAACATTATGTGCAATCTTCAAAAAACACAAAATGAGGTACCACATCTATGCAGATGATATTATGGTATATGCACCATTAGAAATAAAAAAACCCCAACATATCACAACATCACTGAATGCCTACAAGCAGGGCCGGCCTGTCTATTGAGCGATAATGTTGTTCGCACAGGGCCCCGCACTTCAGGGGGCCCTGTATGAACTCCATTATCGCACAACAGATGGCTTCAGAGGGAGCCAGAGAAGCCCATGCGAGGCCCCAGCTCCCTCTGCACAGCCGACAGCGTGAAGAGCCTTTTCCTTCACACTGGTGGCTGTTTCTGTGAAGCCACGAGTGCCAGGAGAGGTTAAAGGCAATGACCTTTAATCTTTCCTGGCATTCTCAGCTTCATAGAAACAGCCGCCAGCGTGAGGGAAAAGGTTCTTCATGCTGGTGGCTCTGCAGAGGGAGCTGTAGCCTCACATGAGCTTCCCCGGCTCCCTCTGAAGCCCCTTAGACAGCCGCGGAGCTGTTCAGAGGAGGGGGGATAGGACTGGATGGGCTGTGATGGGGGGGGGGGAACTTGACTGCAAATGGGCTGTGATGGTGGGGGAGGGGAAACTTGGACTGCAAATGGGTTGTGATGGTGAGGGGGGGCTAGTACTGCAAATGAGCTGTGATGGGGGAAACCTGGACTGGAAATAGGCTGTGATGGGGGACTTGGACTAGAAATGGGCTATGATTGGGGGGGCTAGGACTGAAAATGGGCTGTGATAGGAGGGCTAGCATTGGAAATGGGCTGATGAAGAGCTGGAATAGGACTGGAAGTGGGCTTACGAGAGGGCTAGGATTGGAAATTGGCTGATGAGGGAGCTTGGAGTGGAAACTGGTTGATGGGGGGCTGGAATGGAACTGGAAAAGAGCATATGGGGGGCTAGGACTGGAAATGGTCTGATGGGGAGCTGGAATAGGACTAGAAATGGGCTGATGGGGGGAGCTTGGACTGCAAATGGGTGATGGGCTGGAATAGGACTGGAAATGGGCTGATGGGTGCTGGAACAGGACTGGAAGCGGGCTGATGGGAGTTAGAATAGGGCTGGAAATGGGATGATGGGAGGGCTAGGATTGGAAATTGGCTGATGGGGAGCTTGGAGTGGAAATGGGCTGATGGGGGGGCTGGAATGGAACTGGAAAAGAGCATATGGGGGAATAGGACTGGAAATGGGCTGATGTTGGGGCATGGAAGAATGGGACTAGAAGGGAGTGGATGCTGGGTGGGTCTAGAACTATAAGGGAGCTTATTTGGGGAGAGGACTAGAAGGGGATGGGGATGGGGAATGAGAATGGAGAGGGGAAAATATAGTTTGTGTGGTAGGGAAGAAAAGTCTACAATGGGCTGAGTATTCAGAGAGTAAGTGGGGATTGAGAATGGAAGGGTGAAATTTGAGTGGATGATAAAGGAATAAGGAAAGAAATGTGGGAAAAAGCAAAAGGGAAATTATCAGTATGTTAAAGCAGATATAGAGAGAGAATGGAAAAAATCTAAAAGAGAAGAAAGGACAAATGGATAGCTCGCAGAAGACAGAAGAAACCAGAAGAAAGCGACTGGAGCAATTGCAACTGAAAAATAAAATGACCAAACAGAAGGTAGAAAATATTTTTTATTTTGAATTTATTAACTGGAATATGTCTGGTCTGGGAAGTGTGTATTGTTAACATCTTTGCATTTTTGTTTAGTGCAAGAAGAAATTACTTTATAGTTTTATTTCTCCAATGTTGTACATTTCATGTTTGGCTTTTGGGGTTCCCAGTTTAATTATTATCTTCCTATTTCTAAATTGTGATCCATTGTTCTTTGTGTGGTGATGGTCTATGTTCTGCTTGTGTAACCGAGCCGAGGTATTCTGTTCATGTAGTTTCTATTTGACAGTCCCACTTGTTCTCTTTCTCCCAGGGAGATGTATTGGTATTCTCTAAGATGTATTGATTTAATATCTGCAGTGTTGCCTTTTGATAGGTAGGGTTTGGTGCTTTGTGAGTCCTGGTAGAGCTGTTATGATAGGGTGGATTTGCTGTGGGTTCTAAATGGTCAGTGTTTATAGAACTTCCCAATGGGCCTGGCGGTTGTCACTGCAATATAGTAATGTAGAAATCTGTTAGTCTTTCTTTATGCAGACATTCTTTAAGAGGCATGTTTACTAAAAGTGCATGTTAATATTATGCAAATATTTACCAAATGAGGCTTCTTATGCAAATGAGGCCCCACAATTAATCTCCGCACATGGCCCCATAGCCCCCTTGGGCCGCCCTGCCTACAAGAAGCAGAATCCTGGCTAAATGCAAACAACCTCTACATAAATTAAAAAAAAAAAGAAGTTCTTTTTACAACCAGGAATCAAAACTTCACCCCCCTCCAACATTTAAGATATGCTACCACTAAACAAGTAAAAAATGAGGTGAAATACCTTGGAATAATAATAGATAGTTCACTCAATATGTCAGCTTAAATAAAGCAAACTGCTAGAACCATATTCTATAAACTAAGAAGAA
This sequence comes from Ichthyophis bannanicus, assembly GCA_033557465.1. Lineage (NCBI taxonomy): Eukaryota > Metazoa > Chordata > Amphibia > Gymnophiona > Ichthyophiidae > Ichthyophis > Ichthyophis bannanicus. The sequence continues at coordinate 437,803,835 of CM066035.1, forward strand.
ACCAGTACCTCAGACCCCTTCTGGAATCAAACATTTTCAGAACAGTAGTCCAAGTCTTAATCATGCCTCACTTGGACTACTGCAACAGTATTTTACGAGGTCTGCCCAAAAAGAGTCTACATACTCTTCAATTAGCACAGAATGTAGCAGCCAGGATTATTAATAAAGCAAGTTTATCTGATCACATTACACCAATACTATATAACCTTCATTGGCTAAAGATAGCAAGCAAGATTAAGTACAAAATAATAGTTATTACATTTAAACTGCTTAATAACATCTCCCCCTCTATCCTTATAACTATTCACACCCAATCAGATGCTAGGAGTAGGAGAAAAAACAACCAAAATTGCCTCTCAATACCTCCTTCAATCCAATAGAGCTTTCACATACACTGCTCTTTGGAATTCCCTTCCAGAATCCATCAGATCAATTAAAGACCTACAGACATTCCGTAAGGAACTAAAGACTTTACTATTCTCTGAATACTATAATAACTTCATCTGCAGCAATACTAATATTTACTCCTCCATTCAATCCTTCCCACCTGTTCCAGCCCCCTTCTTTGTATCTACATAGCATACATTATGGTACCTTCATAATTGTATCACTGCGGAGCGACTATGTAAATAGTTATAACCGGGTAGCCGGACCCGACGCTCCCCTGCATAGCTTAACCTTAACAGTTACTCCTCCACCACCCCATCCCACAAATTGCACAGACAACCTTTGTGGTAACAACTGGTCGCAGCTTTATTTCCAAACAAGATAACTGACAATAACAGTATTCCAGCAAACCCCCAGCGGCGCGATGAGTCACCAGCCATGCCAATAGCAAGGCGACCTCGCCTCCGCTCCAGCCCCACCACCGGCAACGCTCCAACCACCCCTATCCGACTTCGCCATATTACTAGCAAAAGTCTTCCAGGGGTAGTCCGGGTCGAGGGCACCCCGCCCCCGACCCAAGTCGCCTAAGGCTCCGGACTCCGGAAACCTCCGGGATCCCGCCACCGGCACAGGCACCAACCGTACCTGTGCCTCCCCCCCCAAAAGCTGCGACCAGCGTGTCTAATCCTGCAATACCCTCTCCAAGGCCTCCTGCCAATCGTTGAGGAGCAAATCCATCCCCACCGGAGAGAGGTGCACCCCATCAGCCCGATACAAACCAGTACAGGCCACCTCGACCCAAGCATGCTGCACCTGATACCCCCCATGCTCGCACACCCACCTCCCAATCTGCCGATTGATCTTGGTTATTCCCCGAGACCATCTTCTCTGCCCCCAGCAAGATGGTCGGGGAATAATATCGGACCAAACCAAAACAACACCCTCCAACAGACGGAACCGTACAGCAAAGTCTCTTTGGCAGCCCGGATCAACCGCTTGCAGGACCACTCAGCCAGAACATTGCCCCCCAAATGCAACAGTAGAATCGCTGGCACTCCCCGGATGCGCCGATGATGACGAAGCAAAGGCATAAACAGAGGCCAGCGGAGCCCCCGCTCGCCCAGCCACGAAACAGCCACCACCGCTGGATCCAGTCCAAGATTCAGCCCGATAGGCCGCACGGTCGCCCTCTGGCCAGCCCAGGAGTGCCCCACGATCCAACAGCCCCGGGCTACGGAGCCCACATCTGAAACAGAAAAAACAACATTAATAGCCCCCCCCCCAAGCAGAAGACACATTCTCAAAGGCGAACATAACCCTTAAAAGCCTTCGACCGCCACCGACCAATACCTTGAATCTGAGCCCCGGACAACCCCGCCGCTGCAGCACTAGTCGCCGCGCCAATACGAAATGAATGAGCCGAAAAAACACCGAGGATCCGCCCCTAACCGGCGCAACGCTAAGCGCAGCACTGCCGTCACCTGAAAACACATTAGCGCGCGGGAATCCCCATGCACAAACAGCTCCTCCCCACCCAATGGGCGCATGCCCAAATAGCCCTCCATGGCAACCACCGGGCACGTGAACCCGCCAATCGCCCCAAGCACCACCCACAACCCCTTCCCTTTCTGATCCGTCTTGGATCTAGCCAACAACACGCGCATGAGACCCTGCCCGCACCACACATGTCGGAGACGCAAGCAGTTACCTAAGCCCGCACTTCCCGACTCAACGGCCAACTCACCAACCCGAAAAGCACCAAAGAAAGCTTGACAGAAAATCGCTCGAAAAAGAGCCACCTCGTAAGGGGATGCCGCCACTACCGGCAAGACTTGGCACAGCCTCCGCAACAAATCATGCGTAATTGGCAGCTGGTGATCGCGCGACCCAGGCAGAGAACGCTCCCAGCCATGCAACAGCCGCCGTGCCAGAAACCTACCACCGCCACAACCCCAACCCACGGCCTTGGCAAAAAAGGCAAACTCAGCCAGATGAAGCCGCACAGCCGATCTGGCAACCCCGCGCCCTTTCACCCAACCAACATAACCACCCAACAAATACTCCGGCACGGCACCCCCAACCCAACCGGCCTGCCGCAAATAGTCGAACACCCGCTCACAACCGCCTTGATATGCGACCCATGTCCGCTGAGCAACCGAATTCTGCAGTAAGCTCTTCATCTCAGCCGGCCACAGCTCCACAATCTCCAGGGGACCAAGAGGCCCTTCTCATCCGCCTCCGGAGCCAAGCACCGAAATCGCTCCCACTGCAAACGAGAAAGAGCATCAGCGATATCATTAGTACGCCCAGGGATATGGAGAGCCCTCAAGTCCACATTCAAACGCAGACATGCAAGGATGACCAGGCGCATGAGTGACGCAACGACCGGACAGCGCGGGGAATAATGATTAATAACCGCCACCACAGCCTCATTATCGCACCACCACACAACCTTACGGTTAGACAACCTGTCCGACCATAACTCAAGCGCCACGAGAATGGGAAAAAGTTCCAGGAACGTAATATTGCGAACCAGCCCCTCATCAACCCATGTCTGCGGCCATCGGTCGGTGCACCATGCTCCTCCAAAATATATACCCAGACCAACACCGCCAGCCGCATCCGTATACAACTGCAAATCCTCGCTAGAAATCGCCCCATCACGCAAGACGGAAACGCCATTAAAGTCTCGCAAAAAGATGTCCCAAATCCGCAAGTCGTCACGCATTACGGGAGACACACGAATGCGATGATGCGGTTTGCGCACACCCACCGTCGCTGCCGCTAACCGCCGAATAAACACCCTCCCCATCGGAATTATCCTACAGGCAAAATTAAGTGATCCGATCAGCGCCTGTAATTCCCGCAAGGTCAACTTGGAAGAAGCTAAGGAATTAGCCACCAGAACCCGCAAGCGGTCCACTTTCTCCAAAGGCAACCGCGCTACCATGTGCTCGGAATCTAATTCCATGCCCAAAAATGTGAGACATGTCGTTGAGCCCACAGTTTTATCCTGAGCCAAAGGCAACCCCAACTCACGGGCCAAAACAACAAAGCCATCAAGAAGCTCACCACAATGCGTAGACCCAGCTTTGCCGACGAATAAAAAATCGTCCAGATAATGAACGACATCCGAATGCCCCACTCTCCGCACGACGAGCCAGTGCAAAAAGGTGCTAAACTTCTCAAAGTAAGAGCAAGACACCGAACAGCCCATGGGCATACACTTATCGAAATAAAACCCCCCTTCAAACTGGAAACCCAAGAACTGGAAAGCGGACGGGTGCACAGGTAACAAGCGAAAAGCAGACTCAATATCCACCTTAGCCATCAAGGAACCACGCCCCGCCAGCCGGACAAGAGCAACCGCCCCGTCAAAGGAGGCATAACGCACCGTACAGAACTCGCGCGGTATGAAATCATTCACCGAGGCCCCTGAAGGGCAAGACAAATTGTGGATTAAACGAAACTTCCCCGGCTCTTTCTTAGGAACAAGCCCTAACGGGGACACCACAAAATTTTGAAAAGGAGGATGCCGGAATGGGCCAGCAATACGGCCCAACCGCGACTCCACCGCTAGCTTATCGCGAGCAACCGACGCCCATCTCCGAACACTAGGGGAATTGCGAGCCGATACGCAACCAACAGAACCCCGAATCGGAACAACAAAACCGAACTTAAAACCCAACAGCAAAATACTCCCATCCCGTTTTGCCGGATAACCACGCAACCATCTACGCAATACTGGTACCAGAATTGGGGACGGGGCCAACTCAGTAAGAGAAAAGCTACTTGGCACCCGTGGCGGGGGAGGGCCCCCCCCTTTTTTGATGCACTTAGCTGCGGAATGGGAACCGCCGCAGTTCGAACAGGCATGGCGGAATTTGCAGTCGGTGAAGGGACAAACTGATCTGTTAAACCGCCAACACACATCGCCCCCTCCCCCGGTGACAGGTCGGGATTGAACTGGGGAAACGCCACCACGAAAGGAACGACCCACCCCAGCCGCAGCCGCCAATCCAGACTTCCCCCGACCCCCACCCCCCACGCCACCCTTGGCAGACATTTGAGTCAGCCAAAGGTTAATGTCTTGCGTACCCCAAGACAAAAATTTGTTCTCTTCCATCTTGTCGCGAAACTTCTCATCATAATTCAACCAGCACCAGCCCTCGTGAACCTGAGAAGCCTCCAAAAATCGAGTCAGCATAAGACAACAACCGCCCGTATTGATCCGGAAAATGCTGACCCCACACGCTCGCCAGCCGCAAAAACGCTCTGGTCCAATTGACAACATTCCTGGAAACCTTCCGCAGACGCCCCGCCTTCTCATCCTCCTTGCGTTTCTTCCTACTCTCCCCGGAACGCTTCCGCCCTTCCAGTAAACGGAAAATATCGATGTACTTCCGTTTGCGAATTTTCCGACGCAACTTCTTAGGAACGCCCTCCCACAATTCCGAAAGCGCAACCCAGGAGGCGGACCCAGAGCCAGAAGGAACACCAGAAGAACCGGGCCCCGGAACCACCTCCCCCCCCCTGCAGCCAAACCCGGGGAAGACTCAGCAGACTCGGAAGACGAGGAAGAAGACGAATCGGAACGCCGCCAATGGCGACAGACGGACTTCTGCTTCTTGCGCACCGGCCCCGAATGCTCCACCCGCAACCCGGCAATCACACCACCCTCAACAGACAGCAACTCACCTGAACTGGCTTCCGCAGCCAGCACCGTCGAGGAACGTGGTGAACCCACACCAGGAGCAGCAGGCGACAGCACCACAGCGGAACCTCGTCCACGATCCACATCCCGTGCTGCACCCTCGGAAGGAGAGGGTCCCGAATCCATATGGGCCACAGCCGGAGACCGCACAGCCGACGGCACACCCCCGGACAGAAAAGGAACCTATGGGGAGACAAAAGGAAAACCAAAAGGGGGAAAAGCAGCAGACCAGGCGGGATGCCAGGTCCCAACCCAATCTGACCTGGAAGAGCCTAGCCCCCCACTCAACCAATGCTCCCAACCCGCCTGCTGCCCAGCCCTGCCACCCCCTCCAGGCGACGAGATGCTCCCACCCGAAGGACCCCAGGCACAACCCACTCCCGGAGCCCCATCCCCCCCAGGGCCTACACTATCACTCAGAGCGCCCACAGCCCTGTGCCCAGCCCCCCCCTCCGTCCCCACCACAACACTACCTGCCCCACGCCCTGAACTCACGCCCACCTATCCTGCACAGTGACCCCCCTGCGTGGCCTCCGTGCAGCAACAGAGAGACTGCCCGTAGCCCTGGCGGCACGCCCCCCTCCCCTATGAGCCCTTGATCCATCACCCCCACCCCGCAGCCCAAGCCTCCCCCCCCCGGACCAAACCCCGACCCCGCTGCCTCCCATCCGGACTACCCACAGCAGCCCTGGAGCTCCCTCGACCTCTAACAGCCTGCTTACCAGCCATCAGAACAACCACCGACCCCACACAGGCAGAAAACAAACCAGCCCACAGAAAAGCCCCCACCGTACACAGGCTATGGCGAAGAGCCCCCCAAAAACCCCCAGCATCTGTGGAGGGACTACCGCTGAAATACTGCCAAGCCACGAGGTCCGGAAGAAGAGCACCGCTGCCGCTGACCACCGGATTGGGAACCGCCGTCGACCTCTGTGCCCCCAAGAAGCTCACACCACCAGAAACCGCTGAAAACCACCGACCCCAACACCGCAGAAACCAAGCAACCTGCCCGACAGACCGGCCTCATGTGCTCCAGCCCGGCAGCGCGCACGCTGGAGCACATGGCGAAACCGTCCCTGATTGGCTCCGCTCGCGCACAGCAACAAGCGGAGCCAATCAGTTCAAATTATGCGCCGGCCGACACAGCGCTCACCGCCTGAGCGCGCGCCGCCCAGCACAACCCCCTCCCCTTCCCCCAGCCAACATGCGAGCAGGGTCCCGCGCCGGACTGGGCACCCGGTTACGCGCGGGCGCCGGGACCCTGCCCGTGCCCTTCTACTATGTTAACCATCTTCCACTATACTTTAAACATGTTGGACAGATGGTCTGTAAATAGTTAAATACTTCAATGTAAATTAATTCACTACAATGTTCTATGTAACTCGTATTGTTTGATGTAAATCGCCCCTGATTGTTGGAAGGGGCAGTATAGAAAAACTGGTCACATAAATAAAGAAATACATAAATAAATAAATAAATAAATAAAGCTGGAATATGCCCAATTATTTTCTCGAGAAATTATACACAACATACCTAAAATGCAAGGGTACCAATAATGTTGACCACAATTGTAGTTCTATAATTTCTTTCTTGTCTTTTGAAAAATGTCCTATTAAAATGTACGTGCTGAGGAGAGCACATAGGGCATGTTTCATAGTACCTTAAAGGATGAGCTTCAGATTTATCATTGCATTGTTTAACTGTCAGAAAGAGAAACATCTACTCGTATGCACTTCAGATTATCAGTGCTACTTCATCCTGTAATGTGATTTGGGTTCTGAGCCATGTCCAATTCTGTCTATATTTAACCATGTTTTTTTTAAGTTACATCTAGGGTGGTTTGTGATTCAGATGCTTCACAGCTTAGGCTGCAAAAGATTAACAAACAGCCAGAAGATAAAAGTTCAGAATTCCTAGTGGTTATATCAACAGACTGAGAACCAGGGGAGCCAGGGTTCATATCCTGTATCGCCCATTAATGTTTCTTGTGACCTTGGATAAGTCAATTAACCTTCCAATGCCTCAAGTACAACTTCAACTGTAAGCTCCCTTGGGCAGAGAAATAACTACAGTACCTGCATTGTAATTTGCGTTGAGTCTGTACTTCAAAAAGATGAGTAATTAAATCTAAAATCCAAAGTCTACACATAAGGAAATGATTTCAATAATTATCAGTTTCATTTCTGTCATTCTACAGCCTGAGGAGAGGAGAGGCTTCCAATGAGGTACTTATTTATTGAGAGCACAGCTGGAGCTGTTCATAGAGATTTAGAAATGAACCAGAAGTGGAGGGAGTTTCATTCAATCTGAAGGCTATTTAAATAAATAGTCTAAATGCTGCAAATTTCCTTATTAATCCTGTCAGATCCATGGGTGTTAGCTCCAAAGCACGGCATAAGTTTATTACATCTAAGCAAAAGAGAAATCAAAGGTTATATTTCTCTGAAGCACAAACACGGTGAACTGCAAGAGGAGAGACATTCTAAAACTGAAATACGCTCAAAGAAAGTTTCTGCATGGAGAGGGGTAAAAGTAGATCAATATCTGTGGATCAGCTCATTGGAAAGACAAACTTTTGGAATGGATCACTTCCTAGTACAATATGAACCTTATCAAAAATAGTTCTTTTTCCTATGTTGTACCTATAGAAATACATCCCCTTTCATCCAGATCTAAAGGAGGTAATTTTATACAGTCATTCCTGCGCATATGTGGCCACATTTGTGTATAAATGAGCAATATAAAAATATGTGCTTTGTCATGAAGGCACATATAGTACTTTGCTGGTAGGTGTGACCAGGGGCATGGTCTTGGCCAACCATGGTCAGAGTTCACATATACGCAAATAGATTTTAAAATACCTTAATCATGAGTAGATGTGATTGCGCCTATATTCGAGGCACATTCTCTGTCATATACGCTGGTATTTTTAAAGAAGTTGATACCTACCTGTCATAAAAAAAACACTTATGTAGGCACTGTTATAAAATTACCCTCTACAAGTAAAAATCAATTCCTCCCAAGTGGTTCATATTTAGATGGTTCAGAGTACTTGTCTTGGAACCAAAAGATACATATTCCATCCAGTAATGTAAGAGTATTTTAGGGTTTAAAAGCCCTCAGGGTTTAAAATCTATATTTATCATCCAAACTGACTCACTAATGGTGTGAAAGCATATTTGAAAAGGGCTCTCCAGGCAGCTGCAGGGGTATACAAATCAAAACACTATTCCTCTCTCAGTCAGGCGATGTAATAAAATCTGATGGCTTATTGTATCAAAAGTTGCCGATAAATCAATTAAGACTAGAATAAAAGTCTGACCTAGATAAAACTCTTGGAAAATTACATCAGACTAGTTAATAAAAGTGCCTCAGTACTATGTGTTTTTTGAAACTGAAAGGTATTGAGCACATAATTGTTGATGTACTTGCTTAACTGATTTAACACTATCCTCTCAAGTATTTTTCAAGAAATGCTAGTGAAGACATTGGCCAATGGATTAAATGTTTGTTTATTTAATATGGGATGCATCAAAGACTACTTTAATAACCTTGGTACCAGGCCAGTCAACAATAAAGTCCTAGAAATTCAGTGAAGAAATTGTACAGCTTCATCTTTCAATGCCCTCAACAATATGGGGAAGAAGGATCAAGGGATCATTTTCCTATATTAATGATGCTCAAATCAGATGAAACTTCAAACTCTGAAATCTCACTAAAGCAATCTCAATCCACACTTATACTAGATGATACATTAAATGCAAGTTTGGCAGGTCTTTAAAACTTTGTAGTAATGTTTCAGCTTTCTTCTTATACTGTAAGGGGTATGTTTACTAAACTGCGTTAGTGCAATTCGCGTTAGGAGCCGCGTTAGTGGAAGGAAAGCCAAAAAAGGACATGGGCAGGACATCGTAACCGATAACGCGCAGTTGCGCGCGTTATTACGTGCCGCGCAGCAACGATCGCTACAGCGCGCGCCACTGCGCGCATGCCTAAGACAACGCGCAGACACCCAAAGACAGAAACAGAGCTGTAGCACAATGGTTACTACACAGACTGATGGTACAAGAGTCATGGGTTTGATTCCCCAGTGTGCCTAATGAAAAAGGCTGGCTGAAGCATCCTGTGTAACCCTTTGAAAGCCGACTATAATATTTTAATCCAAAGTCTGCAGGCAGGTTACAGTTTGCATATGTCAGGAAAATTGTACCCGTCCTATGCAATATGCTCCAATAGTGACATTCTCTCTGACATGGTCATGTATTATATACCATTTGATAGGAATATTTAGGCACTCCCTATAGGGCGAAGTAGAAGGCGCACCGTATAGGGCGACTTGTAAGGCGCGCCCTATAGGGCGCCATAAAGGTTGCCCTATAGGGCACCTTTTGAGCTACCCTAAGGTGACAGTACCCTGAGGGTGGTTCTGCTGGCAGCACTAATATACAGTAAAAATAGACAATGCCTAAGACAGCCCTATCAATGAACCCCACTGTGGGTTGTGAACCTATGACCTCTGGCTCCATGGGCAGTGAAGTAACCAGTGGGCTAGAGCTGCTAATACACACATGGCTGGCTACAGGAGGACTGCACGGCACAACACCCACATTCTGCTGTGGTCACCAGGGAGATTACATACCACCACCCAATGCACCCTCTAGGGCTCAGGGTGGGGGACAGGATCTCCCACCCACAGATCCACTTTCAACCCCCTGCAATGGTGGCAGTAGAGGGGACCAGCACCTCAGTCCTACTCGGGATCAAACAACCTACAGGGCAGGCAATGAAGAGCACTACACATCCATAAGGCAATAGCAGACAGACGGCAGGTCTGGAAATGCGAAGCCGCCGCCCCCACCATTATCTGAACATTCTCCAGCAGCAAGCCTCCAGCCGCTGCACGGTGTTCCAGCAAGACACATACTAGCTGCAGACAGTCCGCCAGCTAGTCCATAGTGCATGGTCCCGGAGGAGGTGCATGTACCCAGAACGGGGATATCAGCATAAACACCAAGCAGATAAGTCAGTGATTGGGCCCCAAAAGGAAACCCATAAATATCACACAAGAGAAATACTACATAGCACTATGGGGAAACCTAGCCATGCCATGGTCACTGCTCAGTCAGGGTGAGAGTGGACCTCCAGCATGACATGCTATGGCCACACTGTCCGTGCAGGTGGTACCGGGCACTACAATGTATGGCCATTGCCCTATGCCCTGTGCAGATGCGGCCAGGCCAGGCCACCCTATCCAGGCTATTCTCACGGTACCTTGCTCCTCATTATGCACATTGGCAGGCCAATACTGGCAACAGTGCTAGCAGTGTGGGCTGTGGAGGGTGTTTGCAGCCACCCACACACTGGATAGACAGACACACACTCCCACACCTAGGCCAGCATTGTGCTACTATAGAGGTGTTTAGCAGCCCTGGCCACCACACCAGTCCTGGGCACAGTGCAGGCATGGATATGGTACACAATACTGGTGGGGGTCACTACGAGGGTGGTAAACACTGTCAGAGACCAGACCTGAAGCACACACCACAGACATCAGAAAGGTTGCTATGATGCAGCTCACTTCGAACATTGTACTTAACCTAGGAATTGCTATCTGCCAGTACTCATAGCAACCTTTGATAGCTGTGTACCATATTCCCAGGTTTAGGGTGGCATTACAAAGGTAGTCAAGTGCTAGTATTGGGAGATGCACGCAGAGCCCAAAGTCCTGCCTCTCCAGGAGGCTTGGGATAATGGGGCCTGTGGGTGCGGGTGTGTCTGCCCCTGTTGTCTGCTGCTTTAACGGCAGAGGTTCCCAACTCCAGTTCTGCGGTGCCAAACACTGTTCGGGTTTTCATGCTGTCCCTCATGAATATGCATGAGATACATCTGCATACCATGGGGGTGGTGCATAGAAATGCAGCACAGGCATCTTTATCAGAGGCAGCATGGAACTGGAATGGTGTTTGGCCCTCCAGGACTGCATTTGGGAGGCTCTGCTCTAGGTAATGTGCATGTTTATGGTGTCTGTGCTCTGTAGGGTAAAATGATGGTGTTTTGGGCATTTTTACGTCATCTGCAAGAACGGTTCTGCCTGTATTAGCACGTTATAGTAGTGGGTAAAATATGAGGACTGGGTTGGCAGAAACCACAGCTGGGACTTGAACCTGTGACCTTATGCTTCTGCACACAGTGGTTCTGTGCACTGCACCACCATGTTCTCACAGAGAAGGTGCATTCCTGGTGATACCATGACTGTTGGCTAGGCCACGGTCTGCTCCGGGCAGCTGCCACTGCCCCCTCCACCACCAGGATCCCTCAGCCATCATGCTGACATGCCCTTCTGCTGGTGGAGCTGGCGGTGCGCGGTCTCAGGTCATCCAGTGTGCAGATAGGCGTCTGCCTATGGTGCATGTTCTGGGGTAGGGGTGCCTGCATAAACGTCCACGCTCCCCCCCAGCCCCGCCTGCCAGTGTTCCATGCCCTTGGGGGTTGCTGTTGGGTTCTCTCCCCTGTGACGCTTTGCGAAACACACTCATGCCCATGTTGGACCCTCATCAGCTGCTGTCTGGCTCTACTGTTTACGCATTCCTATGGGCCAACTGAGCATCACCCTAGTCCCTACAGTGGCCCAGCTGCACCACTGCATGTGCCTCCTGAAGGCCTCTGTATCCCCTTTGCCCGCATCTGCCCGGGTGACCGTGCCGACATGCACACCCTGTGGTTGCGGGACATGTGCACGCCATAGGAACCCTGTCCTATGGTGGGAAATCCTGAGCAGCGCTATTTCACTGTGGGCCCATGCACCTTGTATGGGGACGGAGTATGGACCCTTCCACGAATTATCTCTGGTCTATGGAGCTTACTCGGGGGGGGGGGGGGGTGTTTTGTACACATTGCTACCACTCTTGGCCAGGTGGGGTGTTGTTTTTTTCCAGTGTGTTGGGGTCATGGTCGGTGTTTCTGTGCCCTGTTGGTCTGTGCTCCTGTATCACACTTCTCACCTGTTTTTGGTTTCCCTGCCAAGGCTGTACATTGATGACATGTAAATGGTTTCTCTCCCCTTTAAAGTGCTTTACCGGTAGGTTTTCATTCGCGTTGGAATTCAGCTCTGGAAATCAGCGCGTTAGCCTCTCCCCGCCCACTCTCCGCCCATTGACCCCTTCTCTACGCCCTCTCTCCACCTTCTGCGGTGTTTTACCGCGCCACGGAGCATTACGCTCTTTAGCGCGTGATAATGCGCGCTATAGCGCGTTAACGATCATTAATGCGCTATAGCGCACGCTATAGCGCGCTAATGATCGTTAACATCGTACAACATGTGTTATTCACGTTTACCGCAGTTTAGTAAACATACCCCTAAGTATTCTGGAAATTTCAATTCTGAAAGATCTGTCTCTTCTACCTGTCTCTTCTTTCAAAGTTGTTACAGGCTGGTGAGTCACTTCAAAATGGTGACCCTTGGGTTATAAGGCAAAAGAAGCTATTGAGAATCCAGGGGGAGAGAAGGTGGCTCTAACCAGCTTGCTCTTAGCTGTGTCTTGTATTTTTAGTGATCTTCATTCCTGTTTCTCAATTGGTCCAAATTTTGAAAGACCTGGAGCTCTGTGGAAAACCCTTCCTCGACCTTTTGCCTTGAGAGTCTATTGACTGCTACTTTAGAGGCTTACTCTAAAGACATTTGTTTTGCTATGTTCTTATGCCAGAAATTCTGTGAAACCATGGTTAAGTATATTATTAAGGACATTTGCCAAATCTAATCAAGACCCAGGCCAACCAGGCATAAATATCACCAGAAATGCAAGATTAAAACCAAATACCCTGGTGCTATAATTGTTTCTCTGCCAAAACCTCCTTTCTTCTACTGTAAGACAAACATCACTGGTTTGACACCATCTTGTAGTAGAAAAATACCATTTTGCTCTTTTTATTTGCCTGAAGCCTCTACTAATCTTTCAGCCATGCTTTTGTTTGGATAGCAGCCACAGTCACCTCTTTATTTAACAAAATGCCTGAAATGAAAATTTATAAAAACAAAACAACAAAAAACCAAAAATGTATTAAAAAAGCAAAACAAAACAAACTTGCAAATGGCAAAGGAAACTAAACAAAACATTTTTTTCGTCTTCACACCCCTAACTCACAGGGGGACACCTACTACTACTACTACTATTAATCATTTATATAGAGCTTCAAGGCATACATAGCACTGTAAAAACATATAAAGAAGACAGTCCCTGCTCATAGAACTTACAATCTAATAAAAACAGACAGAACAATACAAGAGAAACAAGGTGGTTCAAATAAGGAAGGAGACACAAGGAGAACAAGGGATTAGGATCCAAACGTGGCCTCAAAGAGGTAAGCCTTTAGCATAGATTTGAAGAGGAAGATAGAAGAGACTTGATGTAAAGATAGAGGAAGTTTGTTCCATGCATAAGGAGCAGCAAGGTGAAAAGATCAAAGTCTGAAGTTTGCAGAAGAAGATATGGGCATAGAGAGAAGAAAGCCAGAGGAGGAGCAGAGTTCACGAGGAAGGGTGTAGGGAGAGAGAAGAGAGGAAAGTTAATGAGGGGCAGTTGAGTGAATGCATTTATATGTTAGAAGGAGAAGTTTGAATTGGATATGGAAGGGGAGTCAGTGAAGTGATTTTAGAAGAGGGGTTACAGTATATGAGTCTATCGAGGCTGGCAGAAGATTAGTTGTGCAACAGAGTTCTGGATAGATTGAAGAGGAGAGAGATGACACTGAGGGAGACAGGCAAGGAGGAGGTTGCAATAATCAAGACAAGAGGTGACCAAAGAGTGGACAAGAGCCTTAGTAGTGTGTTCAGAGTGGAAGGGATGAATTGTTTTAATGCTGTAGAGAAAGAAATGACAGGTTTTAGTTATATGTTGAATAGGTGTGGAGAAGGAAAGGGAGGAGACTTGGCTCTCTGATACCGACACAGTTACAATTAATCATCTGAAGACCTCAAGATATGAAATATTTCACACCCACAGAACTTCAAAAAAGAAGGAAGAGTCCTCCTAATCATAAAAGAAGCTCTTAAAGCCTCCTTAATCATTTCTGACAATATAGCAAACATTGATATACTCACCATAAAAATCAAACATCTCTACATTTCCTTAACTTATAGACCTCCAAACTCTAGGCCTAATAACTTTGACATCCTAACATTGCTCCTCCACTGACAAAAACACACTAATTTTGCTAGGTGATCTTAACCTACCATCTCTTTCACACAATCACATGTCAACCTTTCTAACCTCCATTGAAGAGATGGACTACCACCAAATAATCAATAACACAGGTACACTAAAAAATTTTTTTTTTAAACTGCCTCTAATGTTTCGATTGATTTTTACGTTTTTTGGTGCGCTGAATCCAAATCTGGTAACCAATTTGCTCCATCACGTACAGATTTTTTGCTACATTGGGTTAGCAGTTTGAGGTGAACGTTTCAGATTGAGTGCGATCGAGATAAAAGTTTCTTGGATGAATTCTTTATACTAATTGTTTAGTAGTTATTCAAATAAGAATAAAGAAAATTGTAACAAGGCAGCACATAAGAATAGAGAAATGTCAACAAAACACACTGTGATGGTAGCAAAATTGTCTGCACTTAAAACAGCCACATACATGTGCACAAACATTGAGCATATTAGAGCGAGGTTAGACACAAAGCAAAGCAAAGAAATGTGCAAAAAATGTTGTACAGGTATGTATGTAAGAATAGAAAACGCAAACCGCACCATTGCAATACATGAAGACAAACACCCGATGGTGTGAAAATAAAATTCTAATAAATGAGATCCGACACAGTGGTAATAACTAGCAAATTTTTATTTCAAAGTTTAGTAAAAACACGATATTTGTCAACACAGTTTAGATTTTAAAGTCATTCTTGGGTCAATCAATCTCCTGGTGGGCCCGTTTCTTCTTCCCCCCGAATGCTTCTCTTGGTGCGCTGCTTGGCGTATTTTTCATCTGGGGTTTCCCGCAGCAGCAACCAGCAGAAATCAGCCATCATAGTGGTGTTCCATCTTCCTTGGTACCTTCTCTCTGCGTCCTTGATGTCCTGGTGAAACCTGTCACCTTGTTCTTCACTGTACCCCCCCACGTTTTCGGGAAAGTAGTTCACATGGGAGTGCAAGAAATGGACTTTCAGGCTCATGTTACAGCCTTGTTCTTTGAAGGCATTGAGCATCCTGGCAACAATATCCTTATAGTTCTCATCCCGCCTGATCCCCAAGAATTTGAGAACAACATCCTTGAAGGAATCCCAGGCTTCTTTTTCCTTCTCAGACATCATTTCAGCGAATGCTCCATCTGAAATGAGTTTCCTTATATTCAGCAGGATCATACTTGAGTTTAAACTTTTCCATCACTCCGTATATATAGTTGCAAAAGACCAAATCTTCCTCTTTGCTGAAATACTTCAAAAATTGTGTCTCGCGGTTGCGGTACCAATAAAAAGTTGTTCCTGGTGACAATAGATTTTTCTGTTTAAGCCAAGAACCTAGCAGTTGGGCAGCATCTTTTGGGAGTCCTAAATCCCGGACTAAATCATTCAATTCAGCTTGAGAGAAAAGTTCAGGTTTCGGATCTGGTTCAGTTTCAAACTCGGAAGTACTGGACTCATCGGGAAAAGCCATCTGATGAGTCTCATCATGATCAGAACCGTCCACAACAAATATGATCCAAAGATTTTTGGTGGTTCAGGCACAGGTACTTTGTTGCTATGAGGCATAGGCCTAATTGCTGAGGGAAGGTTGGGGTAACTTATTACGTTCTTATTTTTTAAGTTGTATCCCTTCACAATGCAAGAGCAAAAATAGCAGTCACTGCTGTGGTCTCTTTGTTCACGCCACATCATAGGTATTCCGAAACGAAATGCTGTTTTTTACCTTTCATCCATAAGCGTAGATCTTCCTCACATGTCTTGCACACTTTGTGAGGAGCCCACGGTTTGTCTTGATCGCCTAACTTCAAACCGAAATAGGCGAAATATACTTTTTTAATAAATGCAGAAATGTTCCTCTGCCGCTTTTTCACGGTATATTCCCCACAAATAAAACAAAAACTGTCCGGAGAGTTGACGCAACCTCTGGCTCTGTGAGCCATCACAAATACACAGCACTGCAAACTACAACTGTAGTGAACCACTTCGGAATAAAGCTGGATTACGACTGAGCAAACAAAAGGTAATAATGAACTTGCAAGAAACTGTAATTTGACAGGAACGTTCATGTCGCAACCACCGTGTTTGAGCGAGCGAACGAGGCGAGGCGAACAGGAAAGAACATGCGCCAGCGCGAGTACTGGATTTAGCCCCCCGCCTCCCAATTGTCCTGTTAATGTATAAAATGAATACAAAACACTCTAAAATATCATGAGGGAGTGTTTCTAGTTAGTTAACCATTACAACCTCTATTTTGGGCCAAGAAAATAAACTGCAGTCGGCTAAAAAGAAATTATGTGAACATTCCTTATATGGGTAAGAAATCTAATTTTGCAAGAAAACGTGACATGATGGAACATTATGGCTATTTTTTCCTGGATTCAGCACCAAAAATCTATAGGAATCAGTTGCAAAACTGGAGGCAGTTTTTTGGTAGTGTACCTGTGTAATCATACGCATGCCAAAGGTAATACACTAGACCTTGTGTTTTGCCCAGTCCTCTATTCAATGCCTACAATCCAAATTCATTAGAGGTACAACCTATTCCATTGTCAGAGAACCACCTAATAAAATTTCAACCTCCCTATTGTGACACTACAAAACCCAAATCCACATCTACACCCAGACACAAAAGATTTAAGAAATTTAACAAAAATGAATTTTTGAATCAAACTATTCAACACCTTACCCAAACACCTTCAAATTTTGAAGAAGCAGTGACATTGTGGAATGACACGATTTCAAATGTAGCTATACTACACACATACCACACCCATTCCACAAAAAAACAAAATGCTCCATGGTTCCGACACAAAATAAAAAAAAACTGAAAGCAAACCTACAAAAATGTGAGTGAAAATGGCGCCACACAAAATCTCAATACCTAAATACCCTCAAACTCTACAGAGAAACCATTAACACTACAGGTAGGATAAAAAGGACAGTTCCGATTTTGTTGCTTTTATCCAGCTTACTGGACAGGGATCGAGGTAGGAAGTAGTGGTATTTATCTTGGAGATGATGTTTTCGAGTGTGTCCTTTCAAGTAGGGGAAAAAGTTGACCAGGGGGCATTTTGTGCAGGGTAGACTGTGTTCTGGTTAATTATAGTTGAAACTTGGTGCTTTAGTGTATCCTTGTAGTGGTTTGTTAGGGTCTGGGGTGCTATTCCATGATGAGTTGAGTCTTTGTTGACAGGATTATTAGGGATTTTACTATTTCGAATAGTTCCCTTGGGTGGTTTAAGGAGTTAGATAATAAGCTGGAATAATGGTCTTTCTTGGTAGTATTTTTATGTATTTTATTATTGTACACCGCCTTGATTGTTCCAGAAAGGCGGTTTTTATCAAATGATTAAACCTTAAACCTTATTATAAACCTCTCACTTCAGAATGACCACTTACCATCTTCCCTTAAACATGCACTCATCCATCCAATCCTGAAAAACAACTCTATGGATAAAACCTCCCCAACATCTTACAGGCACATTTCAAGTCTCCCTTTCATGACCAAACTAATAGAAAAAAATTGTCCAAATCCAACATCCAGGATCATATTGAATCCTTTGCCCCTCTAGACAAACATCAATATGGTTTTTGTCCATTCCATGGAGTCAAGACTCTACTCACAGTCCTATTTGACAGACTCACATGCAGTATTGATGACACTAAACAGGTTTTTCTCCTTTTATTTCTGGATGTTACTGCAGCCTTTGACAGCATAAACCATCAGGTTATGCTCAACAGACTCCAGCAGATAGGTATCAAGGATACAGTTCTAAATTTGTTCTCTTCATACCTTCTGATAGAACATAACAGGTAAGAATTGAACAGCAAATATCCAAACACTATAAACAAGAACAAGGCCTACCACAAGGTTATCTTTAACATTTATCTCCAGGCTATTTGCTCCATTTTTTAAAATTTTCAGGTAAATTATCATATATACGCGGACGATATAATGATATATCTCCAGTTTAACACCTCAAACCCATCAATTCAACAGCTTACTGATTGCTTTTCAGAAATAATAGATTGGCTGGAAAATCACAATTTTAAGATCAACTTTACAAAACAGAAGCCATGTACGTAACTAGAAACCATAGCTGCTCCCCCACAACATCTATCAGGTTTTAAAATATAAACATATCAGTTAAAAATGAGGTGAAATACCTCGGGGTAATCATTGACTGCACCCTCAATATGACATCACATATAAAACAAACAACTATAAAGATCTTTTATAAGATCAAAATGCTAAAACAACTCTGCCCACTGCTTCACCACCATGATTTTAAATGTCATCCATTCAATCATTACACCCCACTTTGACTTTGCCAACACTACCCTACAAGGCATCACAAAACAGGCCTTAAGACAACTCCAACTAGCATAAAATGTTGCAGCAAGGATATCTATGAACATCAACTCAATGGAACACATCACCCCAACACTGTACAACCTCCATTGGCTCCCCATCCAGAGCCGCATAAACTACAAAATACTTACAACCTTCAAATTAATCAAAGATATTGCCCCTTCATACCTATCCATGCTCATCACAAAGGAAGCCCACAATTGCACACAATGAGACTGGAACAAAAATAAACATACAATACCATTGCTATTGTGTTTTCCTTGTAAGTGTATAGTTTATTTTAGAAATAACAAGTATGTTTTTCTCCAGCCTGAGGATCTGTCCATATTTGTATCATCTCATTTGTTGACTTCATCACCTATGGATAACTGATTGTCATATGGAAAATGCTCCGAATCATGCCCCCCTCTTGGTAATTTCGTAATTTATTGTTTTCTACTTTTTGGAACGAGACTTTACCTGGCCTCGTTTGGCAGTTTTCCTTACACTTCTCCCCCGTTTAGTGGGTTATAACTGTACTGTGTTAAATTTGTATGATGTTGAAATATTTCCTTTACTTTTCTGCGCAGCTGAGTTTTTCTTTACAAGCTTTGCTTGGTTCTTAATGTAAATTGCATAAATATAAAATTTAAAAAAAAAACAACATACAATACCAATCGATTTCAAGAAATCAAGAAAGACAACAAACAACAAAGTATTTTCCCACATTGCCCCCAATCTTTGGAACACTATCCCAGCCTACCTAAGAGAAATAAATGGCCTTCTCATGTACCGAAAAAAAATTAAAACTCACCTATTTACCCTTCATTTTGGTACCCAATATGAACACAATAGCTCAGATTCCATACTCCCCCCTCCTAAAAAACTTACCATATCATTCCCCCTCTACTTCACATCCAGATGTATATAGCTTCATGTTAATTCTTCACTGTTTATAATATCTATAAACAATGCTAATGTATACAGTTCTAATGTGTTTTATGTAACTGAATTTGTACCTGTTACCGTATTATTCAAACTGTTATTTGTAAACCGCTTTTGATTGACTGAAAAAATGCAGTATAAAAATTTTAAATAAATAAATAAGGAGTCAAAGATGACCCCATGTTTGTTGTTAGCAGTGATAGAGAAAGGATAACGGGGGAGGAGGGTTTAGAGGGAAAATAAGTTTAGTTTTAGCCATATTGAATTTTAGGTGGTGATGAGACATCCAGGCGGCGATGTCAGATAAACAAGTAGAAATATGAGTTTGGAACAAAGGAGAGATGTCAGGTGTAGATAGATTTGAGAGTCATCAGCATCAAAATGATACTGAAAGCCATGGGAAGAGATGAGGGCACCAAGGGACAGGGTACAGCGAGAGAAAAGGAGAGGACCCAGAACAGACCATTGAGGTATACCAACTGAGAAAGGGATGTCACTAGAGGAGGAAATCCAGAACAAACACTGAAAAAGCAATCCCGATGGGGATTGATTTACTCTTGAATGACTAGCAGGAGGCATTGGAGCGGGTAGTGCAGTGTGATGATCACTGGTCGCAGCTTGATTTGAGGGGGGGTGGCACAGGCACTTTAATGAGCCCGTGCCGGTGGCGGGATCCCGGAGGTTTCCGGGGTCCAGAGCCTTAGGATATACTTGGGCGGGGGCGGGGTGCCCACGACCAGGATAATACCCTGGCAGACTTTTGCTATTGATATGACGAAGTCGGGACGGGGTGGTAGGGACTTTGCCGGTGGCCGAACCATGACAGGAGCGGAGGCAAGCTCACCTTGCTAGTTGCATGGCTGGTGAGCAGTGCTATGCTTTGGTTTGTTAGATGAATATTCTGGTATATAATGTTCAACATTTTGGAATGTTAATAAAGCTGCGACCAGTTGTTTCCAAAGAACGGTTTGTGTGTGAAGTTTGTGGGACAGAAGGGGAGGGTGAGGATGTGGTGTGGGGCTAGGGCGAGGGCTGGAGCACTGTGTCCGACTACCCGGTTATTGAAAGAAATATTGATAAACAGAGAAGATGTATTACAAGCATCTGATAAACTAAAGAGTAGCAAACCACCTGTACTGGATGGCCAAGATGTACTATTACAGGAACACCTTTAGAGACAACCACTTTTGTTCAACTGATGCTGGTCTACAATGACAATGGCCCTGAACAGAGTGGCAAGAATTGTGTAGAACAGTATGCTACAGAGATCACATTGCCAGAACTCCTATGTATGGCAGCTTTTGGATCGTGAAGACACCTAGCCCCCTATACTGCTTGTCTACACTGATATCACTTTGGAATGACAAGGCAGTTTATAGTCAGAGGATATGGATAACACTGACACGTCAACAATATATTTCATTTATATTTCAGTAAAGCTTTGTCCTTGAAGCAGTAATTGGTGAAACACAGCTTGTGTCGGATTGTGAACTGTATGGAATTTTTTGGAATATTTTCAATCTAGATTCAGTGTCTAGATAGCAGATTTTCTTTTTAAACCTATGATTGACATTATAGCCCCTTTTTAGGGGTGTTACAGGCCCTGGGGTTGTCTGAGGTTTTTTTTTCTTTGTTTTTCTTTTTTATAAGTTGCACCCATTTGGTTTGGTATATGGTTTTACATAAGTAGTCTACAAATAAATCCAAAGATTTAAAGATGAAGAAGTCTTCTTATACCTCATTTGACTATATCGCCTTCTGCTTTTAAGTAATCTCTTAAAGGACTCTTATTATATTTCACAGAGAAGAGGAGTAGCCTAGTGGTTAGAGCACTGGCTTGGTAACCAAGTTACCAGGGCTCAATTCCCACTAGTACTCCTGGTGGCCTTGGGCAAGTCACTCCATTTGCCTCAGAAGAAAGGCCTGGCAATCTACTTCAGGTGACACTGCCAAGAAAACCCAGGCGCTTCTGGTTCAGCAGGAGTCAGGACCAACCCAAAGGCACACATTGCATTATATTTCACAGATTGTTCACTTATCGATCTTTCTATATTTAGAATGAATGCAAAACAAATGTGCTCATTAAATCAGATTCACTGACAAAAATTGCAAAAGGCACAATTAAACTGTTGACTGTGTCTCTTTTTCCCTTTTATGTTCTAATCAATTGGTGCAGAGTTTTCTTAATTATAGACAGCAGCTTAGTTTATATGTCAAGCCATGGCTATTTAATTGTATTTTTTTTCTTTTCAATGTAACCTTCGAAAGGGGAATTGTGTTCTACTTGTTAAAGTTCACATTACTCTCTCATTAGTTAAAGTGTTATGTAGAGCATGAGAGTTACTGAAAGTTTCAACTCAGAATTACATACTATTTTTGTCAGATGAATGAGGGATGTTTTAATATTAGTTTTATCATGATATAACTTTATTACTAAAGGACTGAAGAACATATCCCAGACTAGTATATTCCGATTAATGTAAGAGAAGTATACACAGTGCTATTATTCTTTTTTATTGTTTTGTTGTTCTAGTTCTCTTTTCACGATTCAGTGCATCTTTTCAAGGCAACACATCAGATGAAGATCTTTAATTATCTCTAAAAACTTGGAAAAAAGTTTATGTTCTTAGAGATTCTGCAAATGTAAAATACTCAGCACTTTTTATAATGACCAATGGAAGAATATTTATTTTTTTCTGTCCTGCTAAAAGTCACCTGAAAAAAATAATCTATAAATTGTTAGTGTTTATTACTTTAAATTTGCTAACAAATTCATGATACAGCAAAGCTGTATTAACATCAAAATTGTAGACTTTGTTATGTCCTACTAAATTTAGGGGCATGTTTACTAAACCGTCTTAATGTTCCCGGCGCTAGCTTCAGCGATAATGTGAAGAATGACATAAAAGGTGTGGGCGTTCCGGTCTTAAGGTAGCAATCGCGGGTTATCATGCGATAAAGTGTGCACATTATCGCGCAATAGAGGGAGATGCGCACGTTACCGGCGTTAACCTTAACTTCATGTGCTGACCTGCAATCACAGCAATAGAGGTGTAGCACACCGTTTATTACAATGACTGCTAAAACAGGGATCATGAGTTCCATCCCCCAGTGGACCTAATAAATAAGGTTGGCCAAGGCAATTCCTTTTCCTGCTTGAAACAGTACAACAATCTGTGCTTCCAGCTAAAAATACCCACACCCCAGTGCCATAAACTAATGCACATTTTAGGGCACACCAGAAGGCAGATCCTAAACCACAACATCAGCCAAGGCGGTTTATAATGTGCCCCAGAGGCCATGTTGAAAGGTTGCCAACTCCCAAGGCACCATAGTAGGCACCCTATAAGCTGGCTGAATCTAAGGTGTGGCTTAAGATGCCCCAAGGATGTATAGGTGACCCCAAAAATGTTGGCCAAGGGCAGTAAGATCCCCCAAGTTGAAAAGCAAGAAAGGTATGGGCCAAACACAGATGTAACCCTAAAACTGCACAGAGCAACAAGGAAAGACAATGCACAAGTAATGGAAGGAAGTAGATCTGAGCTGATGGGCCAGACAAATCTGCGTCAAGCCCATGTGGCAGCTGGAAAAATAGACAAACATATCGGGGGCAGCTGTAGCGATGCACAGGGTGATGGTAATGTACCATGCAACAATGACAGTGTGTGGCAGAGGATGGGAAGACGTGTCCAGCAGAAGAGGTAGAAGTGGCAGGATAGGTGTAATGACAGGAGGACAGAGGAGTAGCAGTGCCATGCAGAGCACACACAGGAGAGGCAACCAGGGAGAGCTGCAATGCAGAAATGTGTAGCAGTGCAGGACGTGGGGTAGCAGCATGCACATCAGGGTAGGACGGCACACAGCTGGCAGACACACATAGATGGACAGAAGGATGGTTGACAACTGTGATAAGGGTACAATGTGCTAACAGCACAGATCTGCCTGTCACAGGAATGAAAAGTAGCTGTGCAGGACAGGCATACAAATGAAAGAGCAGAGAGGAATCAAACCTATGACCATTAGCACAGATGTCAATGCACAAACCGGTAGGCCACACCACCAACATGACGTCATTAGCAAAGGCTGCATACAAGAATACTGCAGGGCATCACACAAGAAGCCTGCTGGCTGCCACGATAGGCAAACCTCCAACAGTAACCATGATGAAATGCACATGCAGATCTTGTGTGTACAGATCAGATCATAGTCTGTAATTGGGACTAGAACCACATATAACTACATGCACACACACAATGAAATGTTATGCAGTGGATACAGTATGCAAAAGAGGAAAGAACCTAAACCCAAAGGGCGGCAGGGGATGCTCTGTGCAGCAGGGCAAAATTTGGAACAGAACAGGAGAGAATTGAACCTGCAAACAGGTGTGCCACAGACCAGCTGAACTGCAGCAATGCCAATCCCCCAAGTAGACTGCCATGTAAACACTATAAAGAAAGAGACATATGTAACAGCTAATATGTGATGGATAGGCAGCACAGAGGGCACACTTTGGTGTGCAGTGAAGAGATGGAAGGGTGTGTGCATAGGTGATGAACCTGCAGGTACCTAATGGTCATGTTAGCACAACAGAAAAAAAAAAAGTAAACCCCATGGGGGGATCAAATCTGCAACCTATGGTGTTATAACACATGCCTGTAGCCACTATCCCAAACAACCACAATGAGCACAATGCAAAAATAGTACATCAAATGGAAGGTGTGTATGGGAACCTGTAACACCCAGTGATGTGGCAAACAGCTGGCAGATAGACAGCTGGCACCGTATAAGGATGTGAGCACAGGTGAGCCATGTACATGACCAGGAAATCATTAAATACAAGTGTCAGTGTGGTCAAGCAGCAGCAGAGACAAATGTACGTCAAACACATTTTTATTTTGGTTAATCATCACAGATAGTGTAGATACCACCATCATAATATCAAGGTGAGTGGATCCCAGGTGAAAAACGGAAAACACATTTAGCAGGGCAGCAACCCACATCTTACAGAAAGGTCACTGGCCCGTCTAGAGATGATGGGCAGGAGAGATAATGTGCATCAGGTGCATGGTGTGCAGTATGCATTAGGCCCCCACCCCCCACATGCTGCTGCATACCTCAAATGTCTTAGTTACATATGTGTGCATGTAGACAGTAGGTGGTGCATGATGAGTGCCCAACACACATCAATCATGATCTGTTCCTTAAAGCATATCTTTCTGCCAACAAAGGAGGCACACAAATGAAACAGCATATGTTGTTAAAAGTTTGAAAGTTTAAACACACATATTGAAATTTATGTTACAGCTGTCACATAATGCCTGATATAGGAATCAAAGCTGCAACAATGTAACCCTAAACAATTGTCAAATGCACAATGAGGATATGCTAACAGGTAGCAGAGGCACATGAACACAGAGAATTCAAAAGAAACCATCTGCAGAAACATGCAGCGATAACACTATGCAGAAGGTCCCCCTGCACTAGTTTGTGTGTATACAGTGTCTTTACACATATATCACGGTACATTGAATGCACAAATGAAGGAAGAAAATGGACACTCACACTGCCACACTCCAAATATAATGGGGCAATGCGAGTGTCGTTACCTCAGGGGATAAATAGGACTGTACAGACATGCAATGCTAGGTTTGTAAATCAATGCAGAGCGTCACGTCTGTACAGTAAACAGACACAATAACCTGTATATAGAGATGGAAAGAAAGGTCAAACATGTTACAGTAACCCACACAGAAGCCATATTGCAACCTGCTGTGTTGCACCAACATAGTCAGTCACATGCACATGCACCGTGTATGTTGAAACATGATACAGTGATGCCACAATGCACTGTAACACCCTTGATGATTGCAAACATCAATCCAAGATGCTGGTGTGCAGTAAAGTGGTGTCGTGGCAAATACTGTGTCATGTCCAAGTGGAGGCTAGGTGGACATGGACAAGAGGACCTCTCCAGTGTTCTCCCTGTGCCACACGCATGGCTGTATGCTCGTATTAAACCATACAGATGAGCGTATCCTGCGTTCCATGTCACACACATGGGCAAAACACAACAACACAATGTCAGAAGGATGTACAACATACAGTGACAATGTCAGTCACTGCTTCAAACATGGGGACCAGTACACAGGGTCCAAAGTGCAAAGGGTGTCTGCACTCCAACAAGTCATGTTACAACTGTCCTTGAAACCCTGGGCATGCAAAGTCAAGTGTGACATCCCAATATGCCACAGTACTGGAAAGGTCATGTGTGTCTCCTGCAATGAACACGACACCCAGCCAGAGTACAGCAGCAATGGTGTTTTGGACAGGCCTGTCATTCCCAAAGTAGCAGTCCAACAATAATACTGTCCATCCTAGGCATGTGTCCCACTCGCAGAGGTCAAACATCCTATGGCACCATTTCCCAGGGATAGTTCCATGGTGTTGTTGTGTCCTCCAACAGGTGGTTTTGGTGACGCCGGATGCACTGTAGTAGATGTGCTTTGTGTGTTCACTGCCGTGTGTCAGAAGAGGATAAACAATGTAGTGGTATGCTGCTTGCAACATCAGCCCAAATTGCAGAGAGTAAAACATCAATATGTACACAAGGAAATGTCACACAGGCAAACATAACATGATCACAACACAGAACACACTGCATGTTGGGGACATTTTGAATTGGAACCGCAGATGAGGGTGTCACATGGATATGGTTATGTCCAGGCCCATGTTACAAAGGCGTTTCACAGCTCCACCCCATGTGCATCAGCGTTCGTGTACAGAGACTGTGATAGGGCTGAAGCTAGTGAAGCTGTGAATTTGGAAAAAAATGCTGTCTTTCACAAAGCAGCTGACTTGCAGGAGATGCAATTGCATAGCAACACAGCTAGAGGGAGCAGGCACGAACCTGCAGAGGCTGAGTGAACACACCCAAGTACTGATTATGCAGGGACTAATCAGATGCACCTGAAGAGCAGGCCAGGGAACGCAAGAGGAAAACGGCTTTATAAGCAGAGAGCTGCAGCCAGACTAGAGAGGGGAGAAAGAGGAGAAGAAGCCAGGATCCAAGGGAGAGAGACTCCAGGAGAAGGCAGGATCCAAGGGAGAGAGACTCCATGCCTAGAGGGAGGCCTGAGCTCATCAGAAGGATTGAGAAAGGAACTTAAAGGTACTGGAAGGAAAGTTCCTGACAGTGGAATCCCCCATACTGAGAAGCAGAGAGGCCTGGATTTGTTACCTGGCCGTCCCAAGCTTCAGGGATGACAAGCAGTGCCCAGGAGACTCACAGAAACAGTCTGTAAAGGAGACCGTATCTAAGGAAGGGTACCTGGTAAGGAAAATACCAGCAGCACCGACTTCAGGAAGCCAAGGTACAGTGGTACTTTAACTCTAAAAAGAGACTTAGCTCCTAGAAGGGCTTTTGAATCAGATAACCATTCTGAGAGGAATGAAAGAAGGCAGGAGTTCTGGAAGCCACGCCATAGAGGCCTAATAACAGGCCATGCTTCCTACTTGAAAAACCTTGAACAGCCCAGCTGGAGGATAGGTGAAGGAAATACTCATTTGCACACTATAGCAGCCAGGGAGAGCTCAAATACATGAGAAAGCACAGATGAGCTGGAACCCATGCAAGTGGAGCCTGAGGATTTACAAGCATTGTCAAAGGAGGAATTAATGGACTGCTCTATTTGTGTTGCGGGAAGCCTTGAGTCACTCCCAGAGCTATAGTTTACCAGGACATGCACTAACAATGATTTTGCTTACATTGAGCTAAAGGAGAGCTGGTTTATTTGTTTCACTCTGAAGTTTAGAAAACCCTTTATATTCTACAAGGAACTGTGAAGCCTGTAACAGTTTTACTTGTTTAATAACACTTTGTCAAAAACCTGAAAATAAGGAAAACTTTACTTTTGTTACTTAGCGAACCTCAGTGCTAAAAGGGAAATAAAAGCTTTTTGTTTACCCTCTACTTGGCATCCACAACTCATTTCTATAAGGAGAAAGGACTACAAGGACCAAGGTGCATCTGGCCCAAAAGAGTCTTTTACTTCTACAATTGATTTAAATGCACAACCTGCCCCTGCAGACACCGGCCACCAGGGGGGGTGGTGACAAGACCCAACAGGAAATGTCTATGAGACAAACAGGAAATCATTAACATGTAAAGGCTGATGTCATTCACAGAAGATCAAAGGTGCAACCTACCGTGTGTTTGCAGCAAGGGTATGTTTGGGATCCCTGAGGCACTCATAGGCCATAACACGTCACAGTGAAGGGAGAAGATGTCATTGAAATGTTTAGAGTCACCATGTCCCCATGTCCAGCCACTGTTGATGCATGTCCACATTATGGCGATATCTGTGATATACGAATGCTGTTGTGCAGTGGTCTGTCAGCACGCAAGAGATAGGTCAGCTCACAACACACAAGACATGTCCACAATGTCCACAAGGTAAACAGCATTAAGGTAGAGATAGCATAGTCCCCACCGCTCCTCAGGTGTACAGACCCCTCACACCACATGCTAATGCAAAATGCTGCATGCTGTATCATCACACAGCCAACCCAAAAACACACACCCACACAGTATGCTAAGGTGAGCGTGCCAGCAGTAGCATACGGCCTGCATGTGCACAATTGGAGATTAGTGGAGATAAAGGCCTGTTAAATGCAATGATACTCTGCTGTTGGCTGATGCTACAATGTTAGGGAAGGGCGTACGTGCATTTCACCACCCAAACACCTAGGGCCTGCACACACACGCAGCTCTGTTGGACGTGTCCCAGAGACAGTGTTGAAGAAGACAAACTGGCCAGGAACACATGAGGATATGTGTGCCAACAGCAACATATGGGGTATGGTGGTGCAGGGAAAAGAGGTGAACAACAACATATGTACATTATGACAGATCACTGCAGACATGTGCTCCCCCTGACCACAGACAAAGTAGCTGTAGGTCTACCTACCCCAGACTACTGCATGTTGGATGATGTACAGTCACCTCCCAATGCACCACAGCACCAGGAGGGTGACCAAGTATGTCCTGTGGACTGGGAAACACAAGAGAAGCATACATATGTCATGTTGGAGCTGTGCAACACACACTGCACCTTCACGTCCTCAACTGCCAGAACCACCCCCCCCCCAAGATCCTTAACAGACTGACTGTTCCAAATCACACTGTACAGATTTGTTTTATGTTAAAGTTATCATTGAAGTGTGTGTGGCAAATAACAAGGGTCCGTACTCTGTCTGTCCCCTTCCTCACCTCTCTTCTGCTGTAAAATATGTGGAACAGAATTATCTCCTTGCTACCGTGTACCTGCTTGGCTCTAAGCACACAGTACTATACTGTGTCCCCCATACCGCTCCCAATGCCCCTTCAGTGTGTGATCTGGTGTCTCAATGTCGTCTGCTACACCGCTGTCAGTTCCTGTAACACAGGGAAATATGCAGGGGCTCCATCCTTATCCTCTGTCCATATACATTTTCCTGGTATGTATATCTCATACCTTGACTTACATTAACAGCTATGTGCTGATGTGTTGCAAATATATCTCTCCATGCCTGAGTTATGTCTGCCAAACCACACCCTGATGTTCAGTTGCCACCTGACATTGATGGCTGCATGTCATCCCACTGTGTGTGTTAATTGCAAAGCATGGATATCCTATATGTGCACTGTGACAAGGAAGCCTGTTTTGAGCCTATGAGTATAGAAAGGGCCAATGACTTTAACTTAGAGAAAGGAGAAATCCCTGAAGAGCATGGATTTCAGGCCCCTCATAGAGAAAGAAACCTGAGGGAGAGAAAGTTCAGGCAGCCACACCCTAACTCCTATGACATAACTGCAGGCTTGAGAGGTGATTGCAATCACCTGGGAGGAGTGGAGGAAGAGCTGGAGCCCTGGAGAGGGAAATATAAACCTTTGCTAAAGCAGAGGAAAGGGGAAGCTCATAGGAAAGGAGAAGCTCAGAGGAGAGAGGAAGCTTCAAGGAAGGAAGAAGCTCTGGGGAGGCAGAGGTCTCAGGAGGTTTGGAAGATTCAGAGGATTCAGGGGAATCAGGAGTGGAACCAGGAGCACCTGCAGATCTCCAGGAGAGAACCCAGAGAGGAATACAGAGAGCTGTTCCATAGAGGCTGGAAGAAGACAAGGAACCATAGCAAGCACAACCAGGGAGAACTGCCCAGTGCTTCAGGTACTGACTGTCTTTATCGGGGAGAGTTGAGCTCAGGAGAGACATTAGAACCCCCAGGGAGGCTTTATTCTGAGCACTGTGTCCAGAGGATATGCAGATTCTGTTGGCAGGGGAGGAATTGCAAGATCTAGATATCCCCATGGACTGTACCCTGTGTCAAGCTACAAGCATGGAAACATTATGCTAAAGGCTAGCATTGAATAAGAAAGTCTCCTAGAAGCAGGTAACTGAAATTGAGCCAGGAAATGGGTTTGAAGAAAACTCCACGTGTTTGCATTTTTCAGGAAAAGTGCTGAGTCACGCTGAAGAGAAAGCTTGTGAATGTTTGTTACTTGTTTTCTTATTTTGAGTTTAAAACCTATCCTGAAAGGAAGGAGGGAAAGAAGAGGTTGTTCCAGAGGAACTGAGTTATTCTTTTGCTGTTAAGTGCTTCACAAACACCAGGTTAAAAAGAAGTATTTTTACCTTGCTGAGCAGAGCTGTTTCTCTAAGACTGAGCAACGTTGTTAACCAGCTGCATGTGTTTAAAAGACTGTGAAGCAGTTATACTGATCTAAATGCTCTCTTGCAAACAAATCTGAATGGACAAAATTCCTGTGTACAGTTTACTTGAACCTTTACTTTAAAATAAATTCTGTCATTTGCCTTAACATCGGACCATGACTACACTTCTTAAGAGCCAAACTACATGTCCCAGAATCCACCTGAGGAAAAGCTAGTTTATTTGAGCTCACCAAGAGAAGTTCTCCGTTACCTCGCCCCTCTAAGCCAGAGGCCAGGGGCAAGGGTGTGACAGCACCTAAACCCTCCCCTCCCATCAGAGCGTCTTTGTGTGTGTGTCCAAAACTTCCTCTCTCTAGGGTCTGCAATGTAGGTGTTGTTTAGGACTTCACTCTTCTCCTCTACACACATACCCAGCTTGTAGTTGAGACTTGAGTTTTATGTCTAGTTGTCATCAGCTATATCTCCCCAGTACTCCCTGAAAACACAACTAAAACCCAAATCCCTCCCCCCCCCCAATCAGCTCATGGCTTGCCTACTGTTACCTACACCTTGCTGATCTGGCCTTGAATCATCTCTGTTTGCCTGCAAATATGCAACACTTCACTGCATGGCTATTCTACAGCCACACACATAATGGCACTAATACTCCCCCTGTCAGGACACCTCACAGATTCCCTATCCGTTTCCGCATCCATGTCAAGGCTACATGCTGACCTATACATACAGGCACACTGTGGTGTTGCAGTAACCTCCCCTACTGATCTCAAATACCAGTAATCAAACTACTACTCATCATGTATATAGTGCTACGTATCACATGTAGCACTATACAAAAACAACTAACACATAGTCCCTGCTCATCAGAGCATACCAACCACACAATCAGCTCAAATTACAAAATGTTAAACACACACATCTAGAAACTGGCCCCATCTATGGTCTGCTCTCCTACTGTTTACTCCATACTACACGCCTTTCACCTTGCTGCACCCAAAGCATCAAACTAACTACCTGTGGCTGTACAGCAGCCCCTATCCCATTCAGCTACACATCAGGTATGTCAGCGTAACACCTCCCACAAGCCTAAAAATGCAGACACACATAATTCACCTCCACCAGCTGTTGTGGCCTGCTCACATCTTCTGCGTTTCAGTCATGACCAGATTTTAAGCTGGGATGGCCAGGCAGTGTCTGTTACATGTCAGTGCAGTGCTGCATCTTACTGATATTGGTATACAGATGTTAACTAGTAGTAGCAGTACACACATATTGAAACAAATGTAGGTGGCAACATATGCAGTACTTACATGAGAAGACCTCCTCAATCAGTTGCCGCCTGACTGCTGTGCCCTCATGTGTGTCACCATGGGCACGTACATGAGGGCACGTAGGATCATCCTTGATATCCTCATTAATTTGGACAGGGATATGGTGCCTGAGAGCAATGTTGTGCAGGATGCAACAGGCTATAATGATCTCTGCCACAGTCTGTGGTCTGTATTGTAAGGCCCCGCCTGTCCTATCCAGACACCTGAAGAGACTCTTTAAAATGCCAAAGGTGTGCTCTATGACAGAGCGGCTGGAGACATGGGCCTCATTGTAACTCCTCTCTGCACGTGTCCGTGGCTGACGCACGGGGGTCAGCAACCAGGGCGACACCCATATCCTGCATCACCTGCAGAAAGAAATATAGAACGTTAAAGCAGGAGCCCATGCCCACATAAATGGACACAGGTATGTACGTGCAAACCAAATGCATGACACATCCTGACATATACATATAACAGCACCTGATGGGACACCACAACTATGCATCAGCGTGTGAAGTTATGACAAACAAAACAAGGGGTAGGTGTACGGATTGCCATCAACATAATCTGTAACCACAACACAAATGCTACCGTCCATTCTACCATCATCACACACCACTATAGCAAGGTAGAGCTGGAGGACACCCCCCCCCCCCCAACGTTAGATCACACACAGATGAGACAAACACACATGTCAGAGATGAGAAATACACACCCAGCAACATACAGTCCTCATACTGTCCAACCTCATATTGTCTGAATAGTGCCGAGTGATGCAGGATATAGGAGTCATGGGTGGACCCTGCAAACCTAGGGATCACATTCAGAATATGCATATTTATATCACATACAACCTGAACATTCAGGGAATGATAGTGTTTGCGGTTGCGGAACACTAACTCCCTGTCTCTAGGCAGGACCAGGGCAACATGTGTGCAATCAATAGCTCCCATCACGTGTGGTATCCCGGCTAACACCTCAAAGGCCTGGTTCAGGGTCCCCCACTGTTGCCTAGTGTTGGGAATGGCAATGTAATTCCCCACCCAGCTGATCATGGAACACCATACCTGGTGGAGACAGCGTGAGAAGGTGAGGTGGCTCATGCCACCCACTGTGGCCACAGATGACTGGAAACAGCCAGAGGCAAAGAAATGTAGGGCACCAAGAAGCTTGACCAAACCCGGTATGGCATGTGACCGACCAGTCAGGGGCTCGAGGTCAGGTCTTAGATCCTCATAGAGCTCCCTAATAGCCCCCATGCTCAGGCGGTAGAGGGAGATGACCTGGTCCTCACGCATGCCCTGGAGCTGGGCCCTGGGCTTGTAGAGGCGAGGCTGGCGAGCCTGCACCTCTGCACATCTCCTGCACTGTGCTCGCACAGCCCCTGCCTGGCCTGCCCCCACAGCTGCAGGTCTGTGTTGCAGTGGGACTACACCCATGCCCTGTGCCTCAGCCCCATGGACACCATCTACCCCGTCAGCAACCGCAGCCCCTGCTCATCTCCTACCGCAAATGCAGCAAACACAAAGGCTGCCATGAACTCCACCCAACCAACTCCTCTAACTCACTCAAACACAGACACTCACCTCACTAACCAAGCCACACACCTTTCCCACCACACACAAACCCAGCCACACAATACAACACCACTCACAAACCCAGCCACACTCCACGATACACCTGCTTCTGCTTCTGACTCTCTCCTTGCTTCACCGACAACACACGCCTTCTCTGCCTCGCCTACACAAACCCCTCAACGTGATCCAGGTGTGCACATGCATTTATAGGGTTTTCTTACGTTGTGCGCATTGTGCATGTGCAGCGTCCCTAGCGCGGCAGCTGCACACGTTGCGCATGCACCGTGGAGACGCGGTAAATGCACTGTGCATGGATTGCACTGTGTGTGAGACATGTGCATGTGCTGCATCCTGTTACATGCATGCGCTGCACCTCACACACATGCACAGCGCATGTGTAACGGTGTCCCGCGCATGCACCTTCTGCACATCTATGTTGCATGCACAATGCACGCAGCTTCTGCGCTAGCACTGCTGCGCATGCGCAATGTGCGCAACGTAAAAACAACCTATAAATATACTTGAAAACCAGGATCACATTGAGGGGTTTTTGTAGGCGAGGGAGAGAAGGCATGCATTGTCAGTGAAGCAAGGAGAAAGTCAGAAGCAGGTGTGTCGTTGAGAGTGTCAACACACGGATACAAGTGTGGGAGGAGATCCAGGAGGCTGTAGCCCAGGCAGGGGGGCCATCCAGGGACCTCAATAGCCTTAGAAAAAGGTTCAATGATATCAAGTGGGGTGTCTGTGCCCACATGGTGGCAGAGAGGCAACATGCCATGGGCACCGGAGGGGTGGTCCCTTTGCCCCAACTCTGAAACCCCTGGAACAGGAACTAGCAGACTGTCTGGGCCCCATCTACCTGTGAGGGCTGCCGGAAGTGCTGGACACCACCCATCTACAGGCAGATAGGTCAGAGATATGCTTCATATGTAAACCACACGGCCCAGTACATGCCTGCCATGGATGGGAAGGTGGGGGGGCCTATGTCCTGAGATCATGTGTGCCCTAACACAGGCAACTGGGGTCCACATATCAAGCAAAACATGGCTGTGTAGCTACAGGGTGGGTGTGACAGGTACCTGGGGCTGCTTGCACGACAGCTCCAGTCCTGGACGTTTTACAGCACTGCACAGGTGTAGATTGCGGCGCTCCTGCCCGGCCTTGGGGCTAAAGACAGGAGCGGGGTCTAATGCTTCGTGAGGAAGGAGAGTAACCTGTATCCCTGGAATGCTGGGTATTGTAGTTTCCTGCTCCTTTCGCTCCGAAATAAAGAGTTGTAGTTGTGGGGTTTTCTTAATAGCAAGTATATTTATTATAGTAAAGGATATTTTTCCATCGCATGACAAATAAATGTGAACAAAATAGGTGCTTCAAATGCAAACAGAATAAACTCAGGATAAAGTCAACTTAAAGTAGAACTGCTGCTTTTCACTTCTAAGCAAGTTACTCAACTTTGCCCCAAGAGGTTACTCACTTAAACTGCAGCCTCTTTCAGCCACTGTTACCTTCACAGTGCTGGGGATTTCAGGTGCATGTAATTAGAGCTCTCCTAGCAAGGCAGCACAATAGCTCCGTAGTATTCAATTCATATACAGTAAAACCAGTTTCCTTCAGCTTGGCATCTCCACACAACAGACCGTACAATCCATGCTCTCACAATCAGGTAAGTCTGAACTATCTTGTGCTAATTCTTCAAGCTGTATGGAATTATTGGCTTCTTGTAACACTGGCTGTCTTTTAGCTTGTAGCTCTAAAAACTGCTTAAAACTCTGTAGGAGCAATTCAGCCTGCTGTTTGTGAGATAGGGAATTGCTATCAGCTATACAACTTCCCTCTGGCTTAAGGCTGTTTATTTTCTCCTCTCTTAGATTAATTGTGTCAGAGTAACTGCTAGTCTCTTTTGCTAATGTTTCACACACACAGGAGAGTTAGCTTTACATTCAGCCTGGAAACTTTGTGGCAATTCACTTACTTGTTGCCATGCCGTTCTGACTTCAGATGGCTCCAACGTTCTCCAGCTGTTAGAATGTTTGTTGCTCTCTGGCTCAAACGGTACTTCACAGAATGATTGTTTTCTTTCTTTCTTGGCCTGCCTTGAAGGCTTCCTTTCCCAGGGCGGTGCCTTCCAATGGTTGTCTAATTCAGGGCTAGGTCCTCTCTCCTTGGGACTTCTACTCACTGCCTCTGAATAGAACTTTGCAGGTCTCCTTCCAATGCCAGGTTCCCAAGTATCAGCATACTGTCTTCTGGACTTCCATTCATTCTTCCTCCTCTCCTTCTTTCTCTTCTCTATCTTAATCCCATTCTCATTCTCCATCTGACTAGCAAAGCCATGCTCTGGTTTAAAACCACGTTCTCTCCTGGACACGCCCCTTCCCAGGACAGGGTGTGCCCAATCAGGACTGCAGGACTCCTCCCCTGGGCTGGTCTCCATGCTCAGCTCTGTGGAATAGAGTCTCTCTTTCTTCCTTGGTTTCTCAAATAGGCATAAATCCCGCTGAACCTCAGGATTTTCACCCGTTTCCATAGGCTCAGGAGGGCGCTGTTCACCACAAGATATGTGACCTGTGCTAACTCATCCTTGCTGTGTACCTTGTTCTATCCCCCCCCCCCCCCGGTGACATCCAGGCCATGGAGGCATATGAGGAGGGGGATGTGCCGGCACCAGGGAATCCGAAGGGGCCAGAAGCTGCTGAGTCCGGGGACACAGACATCACTGGCGGGGAGACCCGAGGTAACATCGTGCTGGCTTAGGCAGAGGACTGGGCGGTGGATGCTAATGCACAGGTGGGGGCCAGTAACAGCAGCACACGGGCTGTGGAGGATGCAGAGTTGGAGGGCAGGCACCAGGATCATCACACACACAACACACCAGCATGGATATCATCCTTGCAGAGCTACGGGCTCATACTGCCTCTGCAAAGCGCAATGCGGAAAGTGGGTAACAGAATACACAAGCCCCCTGGGGGCTGACAGAACATCCACAATGAGATTCCATGTGCCCCCTAATCTTAGGACACCATAGCACATAGTTCTGTATGTGTAGTGCAGGTGGGTGCCAGGTGCACTCCCCCCCCCCCTTGTTTTTTTCACTCAACATGTAATCAAACTCTGGAATTTGTTACCGGAGGATGTAGTAAAGGCTGTTAGTGTAGCTGTGTTTAAAAAAGGTTTGGACAAGTTCCTGGAGGAAAGGTCCATAAACCATTATTAAGAAGGGACCCAGGATATCAATGCTTGACCCAGTACAAGCATTGTGGAACCTGTGTCTTTTGGGGAAACTGCTAGGTACGTATGACCTAGATTGGCCACTGTTGTAAACAGGATACTGGGCTTGATGGACCTTGGTCTGACCCAGTATGGCATATCTTATGTTCTTATGTATCATGTGCCATCTGGTGTTGTCATGATAATGGGCCCATACATCCGCCTACTATTCCCCACAAAATACCCCATGGAGTCGTACAGTGGTACATACCTACCCCAGATCACCTATACAGTTTACCCATCGAACCCCTCTCCCTGGGTAGTGGTACGTAGCAGAGATAGTCAGGGTACTCAGTACTGTGCATCAGGTTTGGTGTGAACAGCGCCCCAAAGATATCTATCTGTGTGCCATGAATTCCCACATTATCCAACCTATCCCATATGACCAGTGCACAGATACAGCAGTGACACAATGAAGTGAGACACAGTACCATGTGTTTTATCTGTGATCACCACGACCCCCAGCGGGATCATTTGCTGGCCTGTGGATGGGTCATGGGACACACAGATGTAAACAAGGTACTGCGCTGCTAGCCGTCACATACATGGTTGGTCTGCGGACTGGTGTGTTTGGATACGCCGGACATTTGCATGAGTCACGGTGGGGGGGGTGCAACACATGTCTCACACATCACCTTGTGTCTCACCCACAGCCACTCGTCAGGTTCTGAGGGCATTCAGGAGCAGATGGACCTGATGCATGCCACAGCTGAGGTGATGGCAGCGATGCTACAGCAGATTGCAGATGCTCACAAGGCCATGGCTGGGCATTCGCAGCAGCCAGCCCCAGCCCCAGAGGCAGCACCAGCAGAACCACAACAATGGGGTTGCATGGACCATGGTCGCCGTAGACGTGGGTGCCCATGCAGGTCCTGATTGGGGGGGATTGGGTCACTGTGTGCCAATAAAGAAGACAAAACCTGATTATACCTATGTGCCCGTTTCCGGTGTTTGACACTGTACTCCCCTGAGTACCCTGTCCCCCATATTGTCAACATGGTCACATGTGCCTCCCCAGCTGCCTTAGGGGTGTGACGTATGCACTACCACCAATCAACGCACAGACCTTATAATATGCCCTGTGTGCCAGGAACCATGCCATGTGTGCACCCTTCTACCTATGCGTGGGGGTATATCCTACCTCTCCAGTTAGGCAGTAATATGGTGGTGCATGTATGTTTTATGGATCAGTCAGTCTCTCACACCCCATATCCTCTCCAGTGCCCCACCCACATGTGTGCCATTCCCTCTGACCCACACCAGGGCCTACGTGACTGTTTAGCTGTAAATGTTTGTGTAAGACACAGGCAGACATAGGTAACTAGCTACAGTCAGTTGTATACTCTCCCCTTGTGCCTGTAGTGAACATCTGCTCCCCCTCCAGACCAGCATCCACCTGTCTTGACCTCACCAGCTATCCCCCCGGGCAGCTCCTGGGTACAGCAGTCCATCTCATCCTTCCTGCCACATACCTGCTGCTGGCCATCCCCACTATTCCTCTACGAGCATGGTGCATCAGATATGGTGCCCACACATCACAGGCAGCATGCATGTGACCATAGCTGTCAGGACACACTGCACATTGGCATATAACAGGGGCACCATGGGACACAGACGCCAATGTACATGGGCAGCCCCCACAACTGCGTGTGGAGACGGTCCATGCATGTTACCCATGTCTACCATGCATACACATAGTGATCTACACACATGTCACATGCTTATATCCACAGTCTGTCTGTAAGGGAGACAGATGACCATTGTGATATAGTAACACAACTGTATTTAAAAACATATTTACAACAGGTATTATATACCAAAGCCCACATGTTGGGTCCCGGGAGACAGGACAGCACAGGGCACGTGTGTGGGCACCACAGGGGCCATCACATGGTCCTGGGATGCCCATCAGGGGATGGTTGTCAAGATGCAGTGCCC
This sequence comes from Ichthyophis bannanicus, assembly GCA_033557465.1. Classification (NCBI taxonomy): domain Eukaryota; kingdom Metazoa; phylum Chordata; class Amphibia; order Gymnophiona; family Ichthyophiidae; genus Ichthyophis; species Ichthyophis bannanicus. Next base: position 437,842,211 of record CM066035.1, read on the forward strand.
CTACATACCACACGCTGCATCTCGGCAGCCATCCACTGAATGGAGCCTGCCTGCCACCGGACGGTGCGGTCCTGGGCACGTAGGTGTTGCACCATGCCTTCCATTGCCACATACATGTCCTGGACATACCTTCCATCACATGCACACAAGGTGTCAGGTGTCTGTTTGGTTGCATGTGCGTGGGTCCTGTCTGTGGCAATGGGTGGCATAGCTATACCCAGACGGGCACCATTGCCACACATATGCGGCAGCTGGCAGGGACCCACAGTGCCCTGTGCTGTCCTATGTTCCCCCCCTCCACACCCCCTCCTCCCCCCCTGGCACCTCCCACCCACCCTTGCCACCCTTCATGCTCTCCTCCTCCTCCTCACCCCCCAAAACATCACACACACTCTCACCCTCCCCTCCACCCCCTCCATGTCACCATCATCCTCTTCTGCCTCCGCTGCCTCTGCCACCTCCTCCTCCTCCACCTCCTCCTCCTCCTCTGCCTCCTCCTCCTCCTCTGTCCGGTGTTGTGCTGTGGGGCGTGTTCTTATGTGCCCTGATGTTGAGGGGCCCTCGCCAGCAGGAGCATCCTCTGTGGGGGATGACAGTCATTAGTACACTATCATGTGAGTCACATACCACTTGTACATAGTTTGGCCGTGCACAGGCTGGTGGACCATTGTGACATTCTATACTGAGCTGTAGAGGCCGCAACACTCACCTCCACTTTGTGCCATCGCCCCCTCTGGAGGTGGGCAAGGATCTCTGGGCAGTGCAGCCGCAACTCCCGACCCTTTTTCCAAAGGTCCTCTACCTGGGAGGGAAAGCAATGGTTGGGAGCATTAATGACCATAAATATCTGGTGGGCGCCCAACACATATCACTCCTCTCTGTGAGCAGCATAGTGCTGCTCCTGCTCCTCTGGCCAGCGTGTCCTCTACTAACTATTGCCAGTGCCACCTGTATGTGTGGCTGTGGGTCTGGACATGTTTGCAGTGCCACCTATGTGTACTGTGCGTAAAACCACGGACACCACATACCCTGTTCTTACACTCTCCTTGCATGACATGGCAGCACCATGCCACGTGTGGTTTGGCCATGCAGGTGTCCAGGGGAGGTTTTCCCTAACTCCCTGCATGGTCTGGCAAACACATGTGTGTTTGCCTGACCTACACATATCATCCAACACACCGCTATGGCACCATGATATCCTACCACACATGGGTGATGTGTTCTGACATAGAGCGGAAGGTGGGTGGCCCTGTGCACCTGGCCAGGTGCAAATACCATGACACTTGGCTTTCCACTATACCTCTATGACTAGGGCCTCCTGTGATTAGGGCAGTTGTGGCTGACTACAACAGGAGCATGGCCCACCACACCTAGCTGGCCTATTAACATCTGTGCTCCTGTCTGGGGTTATGGCAGAGCTGTGAAACCCCAACAGGTGCATGTACCCTTACACCAGCATCCATAATGTTCCTCTGCGATCAGGTACGGGACTCCTGGGGAGTGGGCAGATGTGTGACCTGAAACTGCATACACTTCAATGATATCTGGATTTGTAACAGACCTTCGTAATCAGGTATCAGGGCTCCTGGGGGTGAGGTGGTTTAAAGCACATCCACAGCTGCACCTACCATACTTTCAGGATCCATAACAGATGTGTGTAATGAGGTCTGGGCCTCTGGGGAATAGGGCAAATGTGTGACCTAACCCGGCATAACCTACCACAATATCTAGATGCCATACCCACCTTTGCAATCAGGTCTCAGGACTCCTGGGGGTAGGGTGTCTTAGCACACTTCATCAGCAACATAAACCATATCACCAGGGTGACTGACAAAACACTTTGAGCAGGTCTCAGAACTCCTGGGGTAGGGTGGATTATAACACATCAACAGCAACATAAACCATACCACCAGGGTGACTGACAGACCACTTTGAGCAGGTCTCAGGACTCCTGGGGGTGGAGCAGATGTTTTAACCTGCAAATGCACACACAACCATATCACCAGGGTGATTGACAGACCATTTTGAACAGGTCTCAGGACCCCTAGGGGTAGTGCAGATGTGTGACCCTGCAACTGCAGAACCTACCATATCAGCATGCTTGTTTACCAGACCTGTTTAGGCAGATCTAGGGGCTCCTTGTGTTAGGGTGTATTTTAACACATCAACAGCAGCAGCTGCAATAACACCAGGCTGACAAATGGACCTCTGTGATCAGGTCCTTAGCCTCCTGGGGATAGGGCAAACCACTTTGATGTGATAAATAGGCGGTATATCACGTGAGTTTAACTAAAAAGCATAAATGAGATAGAATGCCTACACGCAGCAGCATACACAGCTACCATCAACACTGGATATGTATATGGATATACTGACCTGTCCCCATAAACTTACCTCATGTGGGTAGTCAGCAAGATGATTATAACGCCTGGTGATGCAGTCCCAGGCCCTCCTTATGGGCCCAAGGTCCTGCCGCTTGGAGGAGCCAGGGAACAGTTTCTTCTGCCTAGTGCAGATCAGCCCTGCAAGGTGGCGCAGCTCCCTGCGGGTAAAAGCAGGCTTTCTAGAACAAATTGTCATTTTCAGCAATGCCTTGCTCACACACACACACATATAGTGCACCTCAACACACGTGCAGCATTAAGGTGCACAAGCAACATGCCCATGCCACAGCAAACAGTGGCACCATCAATATATATTAAGATCTATGCTGCAGACACACATTGCAGAGATGTGTCTGATGTTTCTTATCACAATTTGCTTATTATGCATTTATCTCAGTGTTGGCACACTGGGGTCTTGAACCCATCACCACTGGCTGTGATGGCATTGTATTAACCAGTGTGCTATAGCCTTTTCACATAGCAATGGCTGGCTAAACAGTTACACCAGGTCATCTACATACACTTTCTACTCTGTTCACCAGGCTAGTGTACGGACACAGCTAGAGCACTTTACAGGGCACCTTGGTTTGGCCAACTGAGCTGCAGGTGTTTTGGGGTGTGCTCACGGATTTCATATTTATGTCAGACTGCTACATGCATAGACAGCCGTATCCTCTGACAGTTATACTGACGGACACACTATGCATACAGCTCACCAGCTAATCTAGCAACCTGCAGCCCACGCCACTCTTCCAACATAAGCACTGCATGCAACTGGCCACACTTTTGGACATATTGTCATGTGGTAACACGCTCTGATGTGATGATAATACATTATATCCTATACATCTTGATACATCAATATACAGGCCCACTGGGGTATTGAACCCATGACCTCTCCCACTGAGGTCAGTATATTCACCATTGTCCTGCAACAATATTGATTGTAATTAAACTATGGGTAGCTACTCAACCAGTGCAGGTCACCAGACACACTGTTTGGTGTGGCTACCAGGATAAGTTAGCACCAAGGGTACCCATGATGCAATGCACATGCAGATCAGCAGTCTACATCTGCTCACCGGATAGGGGTTTGCAACTCTGCAGCACATCAACTGGGTAGGGGGACCAAGCATGCATGTTACTGTTACAGTGTGCTTACTGACCATGCTATTGTGCGTGTTCTGTGATCACCCTGAGAGTAAAGCTGTGAGGACAGCACCAGGTCCACAGTACCCGGGATGTTTGCAGTAGGTTTTGCTGCAGTTCACCATCACTGCCAGTGTATGGGGTATTCTTTGTAGACAGTCCTGGAAGTTTTCTATGCACGTTCCTATATGCCGTTGATGTGTAGCCCATGTGGACCAGGATGCTCACAATATAATGCATATTGAGTGAGGTTGCCATGGACACCTGTTTTTGGAGCAGAGGTGTATCTGGACTCACATAAGGATGATATACGGAGCAAGCCCATCCTCTGTGGGTCAGGGTAGGGAACATGATCTGGACCTAACAGCCACACACTATCATTGTTTCCAATAGGGCCAGTTGAGCTAAATGATGACAGACTGTGGGTTCAGCAACCCCCAGCCAACTAAGGAACAGAGAGCTGATGCAGATCTGAGCATGGAACTCAACCACTGGCAGTACAACTGGTCAGCTAAGCTGCCCCGACTACATTCTGACATTCAACAGCAGAGGGCAGTCAGTGTGCACCTGCTGCATCCTGCAGGGTGTTGCAGCCATACACATACTAGCTACAGACAGTCTGATGCCACATCTATAGTGCATGTTCCAAAAGGAACACTGTGCACCCTGGTGTGGGATCTGACACACACACACACACACCACAGAGCTGTGCTAATGATTGGACCCCAAAAAAGAAAACCCATAAATATCACTTAAAAGAAATGGTACTATGGGGGAACCTAGCCATGCTGTGGTCACTGCTCAGTCAGGGTGAGAGTGACCTTCCAGCATGAGATGCTGTGCCCACCCTGTCCGTGCAGGTGGTGGTCGGGCACTACAATGTCCCAGCCATTGCCCTATATCCTGTGCAGATGCATCCTGACCAGGCTGTCCTGTCCGGCCCATACCCACAGTGCCTTGCTCCTCATTATGCACATTGGCAGGCTTGCACTGGAGACAGTGCAAGCAGTGTGGGCTCAGTAAGGTGTAGGCAGCCACAACACACTGGATAGACAGACACACACTCCCGCACCTATGCCAGCATTGTGCAAATATAGAGGCTTTTAGCAGTCCTGGCAACCACACCAGTCCTGGGCACAGTGCAGGCATGGCTATGGTACGCAATACTGTTGGGGTCACTTCCCGGGGTGGTAAACATTGTCATAAACCAAAACTGAAACACACTCCACAGATATCAGAAAGGTTGCTATGATGCAGCTCCATCAGCAAATTGTGATTAAATTAGGAATTGTTATCTGCCATTAATAGTAGCAACCTTTTGATATATGTGTAACGTATCCCACGGTTTAGGGCAACATTGCTAAGGTATGCAAGTGCTAGTATTGGGAGATGCTGCTGCGTGCAGGGCCCAACAACCTAACTCTCCATGAGGCTTTGGATAGTGGAGCCTGTGGGTGTGGATGTTTATGCCCCTGTTGGCCACTGCTCTAGGGCAGAGGTTCCCAACTCCAGTCCTGGTGGGCCAAACACTGTTTGTGTTTTCATGCTGTCCCTAATGAATATGCATGAGATGCTTTTGCATACCATGGGGACGGCGCATACAAATGCAGGAGAGGCATATTTATTAGAGAAAGCATGACACCTGAATGGTGTTTGGCCCTCCAGAACTGCAGTTGGGAAACTCTGCTCTAGGTATTGCACATGTTTATGGTGTCTGTGCTCTGTAGGGTAAAATATAGGCATTTAAGGCATGTTTATGTTATCTGCAATAAAGGTTTGGTCTTTATTACCATGCTTTGGTACTGGGTAAAATATGGGGAATGTGTTGGCAGGTGCCACAGCTGGGACTTGAACTTGTGACTGTCTGCTCATGAATACACTGACTGTGTGTACTGGACCACACTGTTGCCACAGGGATAGTTCATTCCCTGGGGATACCATGACTGTTCATCAGACAGACCCTGTCTGTTGCAGTGCACATCATCCACCTAAACGGGGCTTGGCCATGGTCTGCTGTGGGCAGATGCCACTGCCCTCTCTGCCACCATCACCCCTCCGCCACCATGCTGCCATGCCATTATGCCGGTGGTGCTGGTGGTGCGCAGACCCAGGCCATCCAGTATTCCGGTAGGCAGCTGCATATGGTGTGGGTTCTCTGGTAGGGATGCCTACATGGACATGCACGCTTCCACCCCCCCTCCCACACATCGCCTGCCAATGTTATGTGCCCTTGGGGGTACCTGTTGGGTAAGCTCCCCTGTGACACTGTGGGACACACACACTCGTGCCCATGTTGGACCCTCGTCAGTTGATGCCTTGCTGCTTTACAGTTTCAGCATCCCTATGTGCCACCTAGGCATCTGCCTAACATGCACTGTGCCCCAGCTGGACCACAGCATGTGCCACCTGCAGCCCTCTATATGCCATTTACAACATCAGCACAGTTGCCCTTTCCTATGTGCCGACTCTGCTGTTACTGCACATGTGCACGCCATAACAAACCTGCCCAATATAGACATGAAAAAACCCTGATCAGCACTATTTCAAGGTGGGATCATTCACTTTTTAAGGGGACACAGGATAGACCCTTCCAAACATGATATCTTATTTTTTGAGCTTTTTCAGTGGTGTTGCTATATGTTTATCATTAATATCACTTTTGGCCAGCTTGGTTATTGGGTTTTTAGAAGTGGTTCTGGTCCTTTTATATGTTTATTTGCCTCTTTATTCCCTGCACATGTATCACAACTATCACTTTTCTGGGTTTCGCTGCCTTTGCTGCACATTGCTGACATAAATGGTTTCTCTTTCCTGCAAATGTGCCTTAACGCGAGGGTTTCACTGGCGTTAGTGTTCAGACCCTGATTCCACAGCGTTAGTGTGCCTGGAGCCTCTCCCCTTCCACTCTTCGCCCATTGACCCCTTCTCTCCACCCTCTGGGAAGCCTTACTCCACCCTTCAGACGCCGGATTTGCTTTAACGCCGCCGCCGCTGCGATATTGCGCGATAAGTGACATTATCACGCAATAATGTTACATTATCGCGCAATAACATCACTTATCACTCAATAATACCACCACTGCAACTTTAAGACGGTTTAGTAAACATACCCCTTTGTCATATTGTTAATCTAATTCAGAGATGATATCACTCAGTTACATGTTCTACCCATGATATATATATACTTGCTGATGTGGACCCAGGGCCAGCACAACCACCAGGTCAGGCCAGGGGGGACATAAGGCTTAAGGTTTGCCTAGAACACCAATACCTTGAACCAACTTTTGGGTTGGCCCTATGTGGATCTACTAGTTGGTACAAAGATCTCTACATGGAAATTACATTGGCTTCCTGTATAGAGGGAGAAAAATGTTTCCAGGGATTCTCTGTAAATCAAATGAGACAATAAAGAGCTCCAGGAGCTTGAATTAAGTAAGTATAACATTTGGTTAATTCAAGCTGTTTACTTTCATGCCCTGATGGTGGTACTTTACCTAAAGGTTGAAATGGTAAGTTCAGCTACTCTGCTGAGGTCACCAATATAGTACTGTAGATACTTGGATTGTTTTGCTGTTGAATCAAAAAATCATGATACGTGCTCATCTAGACCATGCTGCTTATCCATTATTGTTAATTAGAAAGGCATTTTAAGCACTACACTATTGAATTAATTTCATGGAGTGGGAACAAAAACTTAAAAAGTGCAAGTGAAAGATTTATGTCTTCCTCTTGAGTCTGCTTTGCCTTCCAGAAATGTGACTGGAGATAACTTTTTTTTTATGCTACCAATTGTAAGACATGGAACAAAGAACCTAATCTAAAGTACCATCCATGGTTTTCAGATGTCTTCTTGCATTTAGATGATTTGCTTTGCATATATGTGTTATCAAAATCCCTATAATCATGGCAGATAAGATTGTTACAAATGCATTTGCTCGAGAAATTTCCATGAGCTAAAGCCATAGGGGGTTATTCTGAGCCACGAATAGCGGGAATGGATGTCCTAACGGGAAGACCATCCCTGCTATTCATGCCAGCTCCTGCCCCCGACTAACATATCCGCTGGTTGTGCGGGGAAGTTAGACAGGGGCGGTGAAGAGAATGCCCAGGGTCAGGGAAGGGGCGGCCTGGGGGCAGAGTATGGGTGGTCACCGGCCCTGAACGTACAGGACTGATTCTAATGTCGGCCTTGTAAGTCCTGGGCCAGTGACATGTGAGGGAAGTTATTCCACCTCTGAGGTGGAATAACTTCCCTGGAAGTTTTGAGTTTGCTGCTGGGGCATGGATGGGGTAGGGGGGCCATAGGACATTCCCTGCAGGCTGACACTGGCCTTAGGAGGCCAGATCGAGGGTTGAGCTGAGGGGAATTAGCTATATTCTCCAGCAGCAGGCATCACAGTTCTTCAATGGAGCCACAGTGCCATGGCAACATTACTCCATGGCACCGCGGCTCCATTGAAGAACCTTTACTGAATTAGCTGGGTGCAGTCCTGCATGTGCAGGCCAAACAGAATCTGTCCTGCCCTGATGTGTAGGACTGTTTGCGATTCTGATCCCATAGGGCTAGATGTGCGCTGCCGGATAAGAATCAGTTCAGACCGGAGCACAGAGGGAATCTACGTCTGGAACAGAATCAGGCCCAGAATGTTCAAAAGGTTTTTCTTCTAAAAAAAGATATGTATTTAATTAATTAGTTAGCATAATAATTGTATTGATCAATATATTGTGATTGCTATTTTCAGTTGTTTGTTGTTTTAGAAGTCATCCACAGTCATAATGTTGCTGGTGTTTGTATCAAAGGGGTATGTTTACTAAAGGGTGCTGACGTCACAGCAGCGGAATTATCGCACCATAAGGTACGTTATCGAGCGATGAAGGCACCCTAACGCTGTGAAATCTGGTGCTGAAGGACGGAGGAAGGCTTCCCAGAGGGCAGAGAGAAGGGGTCAATGGGTGGAGAGTGGAAGGGGAGAGGATCCAGGCACACTAACGCTGTGGTCTGATCACTAACGCCAGTGAAACCCTCGCGTTAAGGCACATTTGCAGGAAAGAGAAACCATTTACGTCAGAAATGTACAGCAAAGCCAGGGAAACCTAAATAAGTGATAGTTGTGATACATGTGTACGGAACAAAAGGGCAAATAAACATGGAGAATGACCTGAACAAAATGTAAAATCACCATAACCAAGCTGGCCAATAGTGATATTAATGGGAAAAAAAAAAACCACTACTGAGAAAGCTCCAAAAAAAAGATATTAATTTTGGAAGGGTCTATGCTCTGTCCCCCTACAAGGTGAAAGATCCCACATTGAAATAGGGCTGATCAGGGTTTTCCCTTTTTATTGGACAGGTTTCTTATGGTGTGCACATGTGTGGCAACAGCAGGGTGGGCATGTCGGAAAAGGGCAACTGTACAGATGCTTGAAAATGGGATACAGAGGGCTGCAGGCGGCACATGCTGTGGTGCAGCTGGAGCACAGTGCGGACTAGAGAGATGCCTAGGTGGCACATAGGAATGCTGAAACTGAACAGCAGCCAGACAGCAACTGATGAGGGCCCAACATGGGCACGAGTGTGTTTCTCAGTGTCACAGGGGATAGTACCCAGCAGGTACCTCAAAGGGCACAGAACATTGGCAGGTGGTGGTGGGGGGGAAGCATGGATGTCTATGCAGATACCCCTACCCCAGATCCTGCACCATAGGCAGCCACCTACCGGCACACTGGATGGCCTGAGACTGTGAACCACCAGCACCACCAGCATAAGGGCATGTCAGCATGGTGGCAGAGGGGTACTGGTGGCGGAGGGGGCAGTGGCATCTGACCACAGCAGACCATGGCCTAGCCCTATTTAAGTGGGTGATGTGCACTGCAACAGACAGGCTCTGTCTGACAAACAGTCATGGTATCCCCAGGGAATGAACCATCCCTGTGGTGACAGTGTGGTGCAGTACACACAGCCAGTGTGTTCAGGAGCAGAATATCACAGGTTCAAGTCCCAGCTGTGGCTTCTGCCAACCCAGTCCCCATATTTCACCCAGTACCAAACCGTGGTTAGAAAGACCAACCTTTATTGCAGATAACATAAACATGCATGAAACGCCTATATTTTACCCTACAGAGCACAGACACTATAAACATGTGCAATACCTAGAGCAGAGTTTCCCAAATGCAGTCCTGGAGGGCCAAAAACCATTCGGGTTTCATGCTGTCTCCAATAAAGATGCCTGTGCTGCATTTCTATGTGTCGCCCCCATGGTATGAAAAGCATCTCATGCATATTCATTAGGGATAGCATGAAAACCCAAACAGTGTTTGGCCCACCAGGACCGGAGTTGGTAACCTCTGCCCTAGAGCAGCGGCCAACAGGGGCAGAAACACCCGCACCCACAGGCTCCATTATACAAAGCCTCATGGAGAGGCAGGATGTTGGGCCCTGTGCGCAGCAGCATCTCCCAATTCTAGCACTTGCATACCTTAGCAATGCTGCCCTAAACCTGCGAATACATTACACAAATATCAAAAGGTTGCTATGATTAATGGCAGATAGCAATTCCTAAGTTAAACACAATTTGCTGATTGAGCTGCATCATAGCAACCGTATTCATGTCTCTAAAATGCTTGTGTGCAAATGCTAGAAGTCTAAAAAATAAGATGGGAGAGTTAGAATATATAGCACTAAATGAAAGGTTAGATATGATTGGAATATCAGAGACATGGTGGAAGGAGGACAACCAGTGGGACACTGTGATACCTGGGTACAAACTATATCGTAATGATAGAGCTGATCAAATTGGTGGAGGGGTTGCTCTCTATGTTAGAGAGGGCATTGAGTCAGAAAGGATTAAAGTTTTGCAGGAAACAAAATCTGCTGTAGAATCTATATGGATTGAAATTCCATGTAAAAGGGGGAAGGCAATGGCAGTGTGGGTGTACTATCGAGCGCCTTGCCTGAATGACCAAATGGATGATGAAATGCTCAAAGAAATCAAGGAAGCTAACAAACGTTACAGTGCAGTAATAATAACGGGTGATTTCAACTACCCCGGTATCGACTGGGTCAGTGTCATGTCAGGACATGCTAGGGAGATATAGTTCCTAGATGAAATAAATGTCTGCTTCTTGGAGCAGCTGGTTCATGAACCGACCAGAGGGGAAGCCATATTAGACCTTGTCCTTAGTGGAACACCAGATCTAGTGCAAGAGATAAGGTTGTTGGGGCCACTTGGCAATAGTGATCATAGCATGATCGCCTTTGATTTAATTAGTGGAGGAGGGATAGTAAGGAAATCCACAGTACTACCTTTTAACTTTCGAAAGGGAGACTATGATAAAATGAGGAAAACAGTTAAGAAAAAACTAAAAGGAGCAGTTGCAAAGCTTAAAGACGTACATCAGGCTTGGCTGTTGTTTAAAAATACTATCTTGGAAGCCCAGACCAGCTGTATTCCACGCTTTAAGAAAAGTGGAAGGAAGTCCAAAAAACTGCCAGCATGGTTTAAAGGTGAGGTCAGAGAGGCTGTTGTTGCCAAAAAAGCATCTTTCAGGAAATGGAAAAAACAGCCAAACGATGAAACCTGGAAACAGCACAAGCACTGGCAAGTCAAATGCAAGGCATTGATAAGGCAGGCAAAGGGAGAATTTGAGAAGAAGCTTGCTGCGGAAGCAAAAACGCGAAGTAAAGACCTTTTCAAGTACATTCGTAGCAAAAAACCTGCGAGAGAGTCAGTTGGTCCATTAGATGATAAAGGGGTTAAAGGAGCACTAAGAGGCGACAAGGCGATAGTGGAGAGATTGAATGAATTCTTTGCTTCAGTCTTTACTAAGGAAGATGTAGGGATGTTACCCATGACTGAAGTGGTATTTAAAGGTGCAGAAGAATTGAAGGAAATATCGATACATCGGGAAGATGTATTACAACTATTAGATAAACTGAAGAGTAGCAAATCACCTGGGCCAGATGATATACATCCAAGGGTGTTGAAAGAACTGAAATATGAGATTGCAGACCTGCTATTAGTAATCTGTGAACTATCATTAAAATCATCTCTAATACCTGAAGATTGGAGGATCGCCAATGTAACACCAATTTTTAAAAAGGGTTCCAGGGGTGATCCGGGAAACTACAGACCGGTGAGCCTGACATCAGTACCGGGAAAAAATGGTAGAAACCATCATAAAGAATAAAATTACTCAGCATGTAGATAGTCATGACCTAATGGGAGACAGCCAACATGGCTTTAAACAAGGAAGATCTTGTCTTACTAATCTGTTATGTTTTTTTGAAGGAGTGAATAAACAGGTGGACAAAGGTGAGTCGGTTGATATTGTGTATCTGGACTTTCAGAAAGCCTTTGACAAGGTCCCTCATCAGAGACTTTTGGCAAAACTAAAGAGTCATGGGATAGGAGGCAGTGTACTATTGTGGATCAGGAACTGGTTAAAAGATAGAAATCAGAGGGTAGGGCTAAATGGCCAATTTTCCCAATGGAGAAAGGTGAATAGTGGTGTACCCCAGGGATCTGTGCTGGGTCCGCTGCTTTTTGACATATTCATAAATGACCTGGAAAGTGGAATAACGAGTGAGGTTGTCAAATTTGCAAGTGACACAAAACTATTTAAAGTTGTTAAAACCCAAGAGGATTGTGGAAAATTGCTAGAGGATCTTGATAAATTGGAAGATTGGGCATCAAAATGGCAGATGAAATTTAATGTGGAGAAGTGCAAGGTTATGCATCTAGGGAACAACAACCCAAACTATGGTTACACGATGCAAGGTTCCACATTAGGAACCACCACCCAGGAAAAAGATTTAGGCGTCATTGTGGATGCCATGTTAAAACCCTCGGCCCAGTGTGCAGCGGCGGCCAAGAGAGCAAATAGAATGCTAGGTATGATAAGGAAAGGAATGGAAAATAAAACAAAAGATATTATAATGCCTCTATATCGTTCCATGGTGAGACTGCACCTTGAGTATTGTGTGCAATTCTGGTCGCCGTATCTTAAAAAGGATATAGCGATTTTAGAAAAGGTTCAGAGAAGAGCCACCAAAATGGTAAAGGGGATGGAAGGATACTCCTATGAAGAAAGGCTAAAAAGGTTAGGGCTCTTTAACCTGGAAAAGAGACGGCTGAGGGGAGATATGATAGAAGTCTATAAATTAATGAACAGAGTGGAACGGGTAAACGTAGATCGATTGTTTACCTTTTCAGAATATAGAAAGACTAGGGGACATGCAATAAAGCTACAGGGTAAACTATTTAAGACTAATAAAGAAAATATTTTTTCACTCAACGTGTAATCAAACTCTGGAATTTGTTACCAGAGGATGTAGTAAAGGCTGTTAGTGTAGCTGGGTTTTAAAAAGGTTTGGACAAGTTCCTGGAGGAAAGGTCCATAAACCATTATTAAGAAGGGACCCAGGATATCAATGCTTGAACCAATACAAGCATTGTGGAACCTGTGTCCCTTGGGGAAACTGCTTGGTACGTATGACCTAGATTGGCCACTGTTGGAAACAGAATACTGGGCTTGATGGACCTTGGTCTGACCCAGTATGGCATATCTTATGTTCTTATGTGTTTCAGGTCTGGTTTTTGACAGTGTTTACCACCCTGGGGAGTGACTCCAACAGTATTGCATACCATAGCCATGCCTGCACTGTGCCCAGGACTGGTGCGGTGGCAGGGCTGCCAAAAGCCTCTATATTTGCACAATGCTGGCATAGATGTGGGAGTGTGTGTCTGTCTATCCAGTGTGTGTGGTGGCTGCCAACAGCTTACTCAGCCCAAACGGCTTGCACTGTTTCCAGTGTTAGCCTGGCAATGTGCATAATGAGGAGCAAGGTACTGTGAGTAAGGCGCGGACAGGGTGGCCTGGGCAGGATGCATCTGCACAGGGCTTAGAGCAATGGCTAGGACATTGTAGTGCCCGGCCACCATCTGCACGGACAGGGTGGCCACAACATGTCCTGCTGGGAGGTCACTCTCACCCTGACTGAGCAGTGACCACGGTATGGCTAGGTTCCCCCATAGTGCTATATAGTATTTCTTTCAAGTGATATTTATGGGTTTTCTTTTTTGGGGCCCAATCACTGATTTATCTGTTTGATGTGTGTGTTTCACATCTCAGTTTTGGGTGCATGTATCTCCTCCAGGAACATGTACTATGGGCTAGCTAGCAGACTGTCTGCAGTTAGTATGTGTATGGCTGGAGCAGGGTGCAGTGGCTGGAAACTCACTGTGGCTTGTTGCTGGAGAGTGTCTGGGGGTGGGGTGGTAGCGGCAGTTGAGCATTTCTGGGCCTACTGTCTGTCTGCCATTGCCTTATGATGTATACAGATCTGTATTGACTGCGCTGTAGGGTGCCTGTTACCCAGCAGGTCTGGGGTTGATGGTCCCCTCTACTGCCACCATTGCAGGGAGGTGGAATGTGGATCTGTTGGTGGGAGATCCTGTTTCCCACCCTGGGTACTAAAGGGCAGGTTGGGTGGTGGTACATAACCTGCCTATGGCTTCAAACACCCCCCTTCCCTTACACCATGTGACCATAGCACCAACACAGAATATGCACTATTCTTGGTCCATCATAGCCCATAAGGGCTAAACATGACTAAAGCAGATGTATCCTAGGTGTGTCTGCAGGAACTACCTATCACATGCACTGATGGGGACCTGCAGCATGGCCTATTTCAGGCATGAAAGGTACTGTAGACCTGGTGTTGGGCGCCCCACCCTACTCTCAGGGTGAGCACAGGACCCACACAGTGTGACGGTCTGTAACTTATCTGTGCCAGTAGCACATACGGTCAGTACCCCTACCAGGCTGAGGTGCTGTGGGGGTGCACACGGTCAGTTCCCCCTACAAGGCCAAGGTGCTGTGGGGGTGCATACCCCATCATCTGATCATCTGTAGACTGCTGATTTGCATGTGCAGTGCTCATGGGTACGGGTGGGTTAACCCTATCCTTGTAACCACAGCAGACAGTTTATGTGGTGACCTGCAGTCCTTCTGTAGCCAGCCAGTGGTTTTGCTAGCAGCTATAGAGATGTGGCCCACGGGTTATTTCACTGTTTGTGGAGCCAGAGGTCAAGTGTTTGATTCCACAGTGGGGGGTTTTGATAGGGCTGTCTGAGGCATTTTCCTTTTATTATGTAAAGTAGTGCTTTTAGCAAAAATACACTCACAGTGCTGTAACCTTAAGGTGCCTCATAAAGCGCCCTCTAAGGTGCCCTATAAAGCGCCCTATAAAGTGTCTTATAAGGCGTCCTATAAGGAACATTACAGGGTGCTGTGGTGGACAGTGCACTTTATAATGTGCCCTCTGGAGTGCCCTATAGGGCACCTTTTGTGGCACCTTATGTTACGGCACTGTGAGGGTGTGTTTGCTGGCAGCACTAATTTAATATAAAAATGAAAAATGCTGCACAGAGCACTGGTTTAAAGTAAAGAGTGATGTCTCAGAAAGCCTTATTCATTAATCCCACTAGGGGGATTGAGCTCATGATCCTTGTGCCATCAGTCAGTGTGTTAACCATTGTGCTACACCTCTGCTGCTCTGTTAGGAAGTCAGCGCACCTACTTAAGATTACCGCGCGTTAACGTGCGCTGCTCCCTCTATCGGGCGATAACGCACGATTGCTACGCTTAGACCGGAACGCCCACTCCTTTTATGGCATCCTGCACATTATCGCTGGGCGCATGTTAGTGCCCTTTAGTAAACATACCCCAAAGTGTTATAAAGCCCATCCTGAATTATGCAAAATGAAAAGGTCTATATGCTGTGCTTTTCATAGTTTTTCTCCAGCATTGTGGAATTTGATACCACTGGAGAGACACTTGGAATAAAACAATAAACTATTCAATTGGATGCTCCACTGGTCCAGATGTTATCTATTATAGTGGACTCGGTGGCCCATTATTGGATTGCCTCGACCTGGTAGATTATCACCCCATTTCAAACATTCCCTCTCTAATAACGGTGATGAAAAAAATTGTACAATTTTACCTTGTGAAATTTTAGCTAAGAAGGAGTATTTTTACCCCACCTAGTTAGGTTTTAATGAGAAATACAGTACAACTTATATATTGACTGCCATAATGGACAGTGTACTTGGAGGTTGGACCAGGGGTTTGATGCTCTATGGATTCAATTATATCTGTCAGCAGTGTTTGGCATACTCCATCACAGCATGTTGATTAAAAGGGTTGTTTCAAGATGGGCTCTGGGATTAGGTGCTGGTCTGGTAAATAACTTTTCTAAAAAATAAATCTCAATGTGTACCATGGCAGGGAGCTCTTTCTCCAATGTGTCCAATGAAGCAGGGTGTCCTGCAGGGGACAGTATTGTTCCCTATATTGTTTAACATGTACATGCCTCCTTTGGCATGAGAATTAGGTAGATGGGGTCCTGAATTCTATTTTTATGCAGATGATATGCAGTTGTTGACATTTTTTCAAGGAGATCAGAAAGATGGCATGATGAGGGCAAATAACTGTTTGAGAACTGTTGGAATACGGCTTCAAGAGAATGCCTTATGCTTGAATGTAAAGAGAAAATTGGTTGCTATATGAGTATCACAGATTGATAATGACTATGGAGGAGGCTGGAGGTGACTTAGATGTTAGGAATGCTATTGAGGAGGTGGGGATGACCTGGAAGATTTGGGGAAATATCAGGGGGTGGGGATGACTTGGAAGATTTTGGGAGGTTTCAGAGAGTGGGGGTGTGATAGAGATGATGATTGATGGACCTTATTTTTTATAATATTATCAAGTCATGTAACTGCATGCCAATGGTGCAGTTGCACTTAATGTCTCCTCTTGAGGAGGTGTGAAATGCAACTGCACTACCAGCAGCCGTGACAGTTAGCATGTGGTAAAGTAACATACACTAACTACATATGCAGGCCATGACCATTCTCTTCCCATCATTTTGTCAAATTCTCTCCTCATAACACAACATGTGGTTAGTGTGTGAATGACCACCCACTGTCATGCTTGAGCAGTAAGTTATCGTTCTTGCGTACTAATAGCAAGTGGCCCCTAATTTGCATGTTAACTGGTTAGAATTCTTTACCTATTTGACTTTTCCTTTACCCTTTTTAATCTAAATACAGAAAAATATCAATAGACTTGTGGTATGTATTTTATTTATTAATTTTTCATCCAATTTTCATTAAGAAGAAAAATCAAGCCTCGCCTCTATATTAATAATAGTGGTCATTTGTAGTGCTTTAGCTAATAGACAAGACTATTTTTGGCGACTAAATGTTTTTGATAGGAGTCTGCACAGAGCAAATATTTTGGGGGGTTTTCCCCAAAATGTCTGGTATTTTGTGTTTCATTTCCTGCATTCCTTTTAGTTATTTTTCAGTGCATGATGGACCTTTTAATGGACACACATTGACTGTGTTTGTGCTAATTCATAAGTTAAAGTGTGTTAAATTGATTTTGCATGCACACAATTTTGTTAGGCACATGAACAAATAAAATATATGCTAGTACATGCACATCCCCATCTTTAGATTTCGCTTTATGGTGAAGCATGTATAGAATGTCCTTATTTGACTGTTAAAGTCAGATAAAGCTTAATGATGAATATCTGTGAATGAATGACTCCGTAATGCTACAGCAACAGTGATACAACTGAGATAATTTCTATTAGTTTTGAATTTAAAGTCCCTTTCCCAAATGGATTCTCTGCTATCTTTTTCCCTAAATGAAAAGTGAAAGTGCCAGAGATTTTTTGATATGCTGTTTAGTAGTTTCTGCCTCATAGAGTTTTCTCGGTGGGTTCCTTTGGATCATTTTTTTCAATTAAATATATTTCTTCACCATTTCCTTCAAAAGAACATTTGTGTGATGCATAAAATGAATTATATTTGCCACCTTTACGGCCCATCAAACTTAAAGTTCCACAAGAATTAATGAAGTCTATTGTGGTGTACGAGAGTACACACCAACATTTTCCAGCCACCCAAGAGCTAGGGGGAGATCCACCAAATGGCTGAGAGCTCCAGAAGCAGGATTAGCCAAAGATAGGGGAATGCCTAGGGACAGCCAGGAATCCCTTAAATTTTATGTAGCAAGAGCCACCTTAAGGAGATTGCATTGAAATTGCCTAGAAAGAATGGTATAGTCCTGACATTTTTCATAAAAATGCTGAGGGGCGGAAAATCAGGGAGGCCTTGTGAAAGCAGTTGCTTGGAAATCCCTGCCATATCTTCAAGCAGGAAGCCTCCAAATTCTGTCCAGTGTGGTAGGAAGTCCTAGTGCTTTGCCAATGGGGATAAACTGGAAGAGACCAGGACAGAACCAGAAAAATCTGGGTGAAAGAAAAACACTTGCAAGTAATCGCAGAGTTGCCAAGTTACCCGGTTCCAGGAGTGAGATTTTTTGTCAGTCCTGGTTTTAAATTTGCATTGCAATGCAATATAGTATTTGTAGTTCCTGATTTTACCCATTGGAATCAGTGTTGTAGATCCCAAAATGCATCAAAACGAGATTGTCAGAAATCCAGGAATGACTTAAAAATCTCACTCCTGAAACTTTAGGAAGTGGAAAAGGGACACGGTTTCCTCAGCCCAAGTAGACAACATTGCAGAGCCATAGCTAGAACACAGTTGCAAATAAAGCTGGGCTGGAGCACTATTTTAAAATGGCTCATGAGTAAGCCAGCCCAGACATAACAGCGTAAGATTGCTATTAGAATAAAAGTAGGTTCAAATCCCACTGAACTTGAAGAGGACTGTGGTTTCAAGCCCCACTGGCTGTATACCTGGTAAGAAGTGTTGAGACAGAAGGTAGAGTCAAGATTCCCCAAAAAAGCTGTGCTGGAACAGAATCTTACCATGGTCTTGGTGTAAGCCAGGCCAGGCTTAAGTGGGCTTGTTGGTGCTCCAGTGTGTGTGGACCTTATTGAGAGTTGCTGGAAGTACCCTGAATTTATTGGAACCATAAAAGCCAGAACTAAGATTGGTGTTTTATTAAAATGACTGACTATAAGACTGAATGTTTATGCTTGGTTTGGGCGAGAAAAGACAGAATGCATAAAAGAGAACTGAGCTTGAAATCCACAAGCTGAATACAGCTCTCACAAAGACAGAACACAATTTAAAGGTCTCATGTTATTTAATGACAGGTTATGG
The DNA here is from genome assembly GCA_033557465.1 of Ichthyophis bannanicus. Taxonomy (NCBI): domain Eukaryota; kingdom Metazoa; phylum Chordata; class Amphibia; order Gymnophiona; family Ichthyophiidae; genus Ichthyophis; species Ichthyophis bannanicus. The sequence goes on from CM066035.1 coordinate 437,860,893, forward strand.
GGGACATTCTGTCCCGTGAATTGCAGGAATGGATGTCCCATTGGGGCGTGGGACCCAGGGCCGCAGGTGAGGGTCGCAGAGGGTACCCCACAACCCCACCCAAACCTTAAAAGGCCAGATCGGGGGTTGGGATGCAGGAAAAAAGAGCTTGGTCAGTGGCTGGGGATCATGGTTCCTGAATGGAGCTGCAGTGCCATGGCGACAGGACACCCTGGCACTGTGGCTCCACTAAGAAGCCTGGCTGAGGTAGCCGGATATGTGGCTGGGTGTGCAGGCCAATCAGAATCGGGGCCCGGCCAGCACGTCCAGGCCATAGACCCGATTCTGATCCTGTGGGTGCGTCTAGCCCTCACGGAATCAGAATTGGGTCTACCTCTATATGCCCTGCTTCTGATTGGCCGCCCACTCTACACCCATTGACCCCTTCTCTCTGCCCTCTGGAATGACTTACTCAACCCTCTGTATGCCTTAATGCCACCAGAGATGTTATCATGCGATAAGTGATGTTATTGTGCGGTAATGTTACATATTAGTTCCTCTCTCTATCACCCTAATCTCATCCACATTTCTCTCCTTTTCCCCTCCTCTCTCCCTTCTTATGTGCTTTATGGAATGCTCATTCCATTTCTAATAAACTTCTTTTAACCCATGATCTCTCATGCTTTTCATCTTTCGCTCTTACTGAAATCTGGCTCCTCCCTGATGACACTGCTTTGGTTGCTGTCCTCTGCCACAGTAGCTATCAATTCTCCCACCTTCCTCTTCCCAATGGCCATGGCGGTGGTTTTGGTTTTCTACTTTCTCCTTCTTGCCAGTTTCAACACCTCTTTTTCCCTCAATCTTATTACTTTCCCTCCTTTGAAATCCATTCCATCCGTCTTTTTAATCCACTACCTTTCCGGATCGCTGTCATCTATTCCTCACTGATTTTGACTCTTGACTCTCCTTATTCCTGGATTCTTCTCCCCTCCCCCCTATTCTTTCTGACTTTAATTTTCATATTGATAACTCCTCTGACCAGTATGCATCCAAGCTCCTTTCCCTTACCTCCTCTTTCAACCTCCAGCTTTGCTCTTCTGCCCCACTCATCAGCTTGGTCACTGCCTTGACCTCATTTCTACTCTGATTACCTTCGAATTTCCATATCTCTGCTCTTCCTTTATCTCACCCTAACCTCTTAAGTTCCATTCTTCATTACTCTCTCCCTCCATCTTTCCCAATCTCCTCCTATCTTTTTAGGAATCTTCATGCTATCGATCCACTGACTCTTTTCCACTACTGGCTCATCTCTTCTGTCTTCCACTTTGTCCTCTAAGTCTGTTGATGAAGCCATAGCTTCCTATAATACTGCTCTCCCCCTCTACTCTGGATACCCTTGCTCCACCCATTCCATGTCTTGTGAAGCACCTCACCTCAATCCTGGTTGTCTTCAACTACACGCTACCTATGTTCCTGTGCCCACTCAGCTGAACGCACTTGACTCAAATCCCGCTCTCTCTCTGACTTTCTTCACGTCAAATTCATGCTTTCTTCTTTCCAGTCCACAATTGCAATTACTAAGCAAAACTATTTTCTCCACTTGTCTTGCCTTTAATCCTCGCCGTTTCTGTCTAATCTCAATTCTCTTCTTAAGGCACCTCCACCTTCAATCCCTCCTTCTATCTGCCCAAACCCTAGCAGATTATTTCCATGACAAAGTGCCTAAGATTACTCTTCAATTTCCCATTAAATCTTCTTCATCCCTCTTCCCCCTCTCCATTATCAACTTTTCCCCTCATCCACTATCACCCTTTCATCCTTTTCTAAAATCTCTATTGAGGAAACCTCTCTTCTTCTTTCCTCCTTTAAACTCACTACCGGTTCTTCAGATTCTGTTCCTGCTCATCTCCTCAACTCCATCTCGTCCTCTGTCATCCCATTCATCTCACATATTATTAACCTTTCACTTTGTACTGCAACCTTCCCTGCAGTCTTCAAGTATGCTGTAATCACCCCTCTCCTCAAAAAACCATCACTTGACCCTACTTGTCCTTCTAATTATTGACCCATCTCCCTTTTCCCATTCACGTCCAAAATTCTTAAACGTGCATTTTTCCTGTTGATGTCTTGAATTTTTCTCTTCTCAAACCCTCCTTGCTCCAATTCAATCTGTTTTTGTCCATTTCATTCGGAAATGGCTCTTGCCAAAGTCTCCAGTGATCTGTTCCTCACTAAGTCCAAAGGCCTTTACTCAGTTCTCATTCTTCTCAAACTTTCTGCTGCTTTTGATACTGCTGACCACCTCCTCCTCCTTGACACTTATCACGCCGCCCGCTCCCTAACCTTGAGGGTTAAGGAGGGGTTGCCTTGTGATGCCCTTGAGGCAGTTAGTTGTAGTTGTGTTATTGTGCTTCGAGCAGTAAGGCAGGCAAAGAGAAATTTATTTTTCATGAGGTTTATTTTTCATGAGGCTTACTTTGCCATTTGTGAAGTTCAAAAGGCTACAGACGGTGCAGAAGTATAAACCAAAAACAAGATTAACTGAAACTTGCCAAACAGGCTTGTAATGCTGTATTATTTCACATTCACTTCATGTGGTTCAAACATACAGGATGCAACAGAAAAGTTCCTTTAACAGTAGTGCTCTGGTTCTACCAATCACTGGTACCTTAATTCATTCACCTCCCACAAGCTTTCTTGTGTAGGTCAAGTTAAGTGCCACTGCTATATTTCTTCATATACCAGAAAATCCTTTTCCCTTAATTGCCTCTGTCAATTAAGCATGTAGAGCAGTCCATTAATATATCTTCATCAGGGTAAAGCAGAGAATTAGAAACAGGCGTTTCTTCATTACAGCCAGTAACTGGTTTCTGGAATACTGTAGTTAAAACTTGTCTTCTGTTCTAAAAACTCTTTGAATTCTTTGAGAAGTGATTCAGCTGGTGACTTCCCTTCACTTAGCTGTCTTCCCTTCCCCTCGGTGAGCAAATGTTGACTGAGCTTCTCTATCTCAGGCTGCTTATCAGGTTTGTTTGTATCAGGAAAACAAACATTTGCTGTGCTTCCGTTATCTCCCCACCTTTCTCTACACGTGGGTGCTGTGCATAAAAACTTAGCAGTGCTAGGAGGGTACTTAAAAGCATTTACGTCAGCCCTTTCTTGGCTAGGTGTTTCAGCTAGCTTATAGGAATAATTAGTGTTATTCAAAGCTTCTCCCTGCTGACAACAGCTGCCACCATTTTGTCTGACTTGGCTTTTAAAACTAGAACACAATCTTTCTGGCTTTAGAGCATAAACTCCTGCCCCACTGGGTACCTTATACAGAAGCTTTTCCTTTGGAGAATTATTTGTCCTTCTGCCTTTATTCCATAGCTCTGCCTGGTCTTGTAGCCTTGGATCTCTCAGCGTTCCGAAAGAGTTCTGCCTCCAGCAGTTTCTTTCCTCATCTGAATCTTCCACCACGCTACCTGCCAGCTGCAGACTATTAGAGGAATTACCACAGCAAGGATACTTCCTTTCAGACTTTCCTTCTGAAGCACTTGTGTCTCCCTCTGGGAATTCTCTTAGCCTCCGTTGCTCTCTTGGCTTCTGCCCTCTTAGCTTCTCTCGGTCCTGCTCTTGCTCCCGGTTCTGTTTGTCTTGCCTGCTCAATTCACTTCCTGGTTTCTGAGTATTTAACCAGGTGCTTCTAGCCTGCACTGCCCCGCCTCCCCTTGGGGCGTGCCCAATCAAAAGCTTTCCTACTCTCCTCCCTCCCTCGAGGTGAGCTGTTCTGCTTGATTGAATCTGGGTTTTTTTCTTTCTGCAAAGAAATCCCTGCTTTCTCCTGCAGTACCGGCTTCTACCACCGGATGCTCATTCGTGTCCATCTGTTCCTGGGGAGCTACTGTGTCACACACTTTATCCTCTCTTGGTTTTAGAGGCCCTGTACTCTCTTGGTTCTCTTCTTATCTCTCCAATTGTTCTTTTAGCGTTTGTTCTGGATTTCCTCCTCTACTGCCATCCCTCTCTCAGTTGGTGTACCTCAGGAATCTGTTCTGGGCCCTCTCCTTTTCTCTCTCTATACCCAGTCCCTGGTGCCCTCATCTATTCCCATGGCTTTCAGTATCATTTCTATGCTGATGACTCTCAAATCTATCTATCTACAACTGACATTTCTCCTTCGCTCCAATCTTGTATCTCTACTTGCTTATCTGATATCACCGCCTGGATGTCTCTCTGCCACCTAAAACTGAATATGGCTAAAACTGAACTTCTTATTTTTCCCCTAAACCCTCCTCCCCCTTCCCCCGTTCTCTATCACTGTTGACAACACACTTCCTCTTCCTGTTTCCTCGGCCTGCATCCTTGGGGTTATCTTTGATTTCTCCCTTTCCTTCTCCACACATATTCAACATATAACTAAAACCTATAGATAAAATCTGCCATTTCTGTCTCTACAACATTAACAAAGTCTATCCCTTCCTTCCTGATCACACTATCAAGGTTCTTGTCCACTCTTTGATCTCCTTATGTCTTGACTATTGCAACCTCCTCCTTGCTGGTCTTCCTCAATGTCATATCTCTCCTCATCAATCTATGCAGAACTTTGCTGCATGGTTAATCTTCTGCCAGCCCTAATACATAGAAACATGATGGCAGAAAAAGACCACATAGCCTATCTAATCTGCCCTTCCATATAACCCACTACAAGTCCCCTTTTTATCCTTTAGATAGCCTCTGTGTTTGTACCATGCTTTTCTGAATTTACTGTCCTCATCTCTACCACCTCTACTGGAAGACTATTCCACGCATATACCACTCTTTCCATAAAGAAATATTTTTAGATATTACTCCTAAGTCTATCCCCTTTCATCCTCATCCTATGTCCCCTCGTAGCAGAGCTTGTTTTCAATCAAAATAGACTCTCCTTCTGTGCATTTATGTCATGGAGGTATTTAAATGTCTCAATCATATCAGCTCTGTCCCACCTTTCCTCTAAAGTATACATACTAAGGTCCTTAAGTCTGTCCTCATATGCTTTATAATGAAGATCATTAACTATTTTAGTAGCTACCCTCTGCACCGACTCCAACTTGTTTATATCCCTTTGAAGGTGCAGTCTCCAGAATTGTACACAATACTACAAATGAGGTCGCACCGAAGACTTGTATAGAGGCACTACCATCTCCTTTCTTCTGCTAGCTATTCCTCTCCTTTATGCACCCAAGCATCCTTCTAGCTTTCACCTTCGCCTTTTCTGTTTAGCTACTTTGAGATTGTTAGACACAATCATGCCTAGGTCCCGTTCTTCTTTCATGGACAGAAGTACGTCACCCCCTATAGTGTACTGCTCCCTTGGATTGTTGCAGCCCAAATGTATGACACTACAATTTTTTAGCATTAAATCACAGCTGCCAAATTCTAGACCATTCTTCAAAATTAGCTAGATCCTTCCTCATGTTATTTACACCTTCCTGGGTCTCTATACTGTTGCAGTTTTTGGTATCATCTGCAAAGAGGCAAACCTTACCCGTCAGCCCTTCCACAATATCTGTAAAAAAGACGTTACAAAGAATCGGACCAGAACAGATCCGTGCGGCACTCCATTGGTAAGCTCCTTCTTCTCATATGAACTCCATTTACCCGTACCCTTTGTTGCCTCCCACTCAACCAATTTCTAACCCAAGCAGTAACTTTAGGGTCCATCCCAAGGGTGTGTAGTTTGTTTATAAGTGTCATGAGGTAGACAGCACAGACCCTGAAATATTAGAAAGTAAAAAGAAAGAAGAGCTTACCTTGCAGCCACATGGGCAGTTGCAGCATTCACAATGCAGAGAGGCAGGGAAAAGGAAAACAAACTTTCCACATGGTTGTAGTGACGCAGTAAGAATTGAGGGTTCCAATCAGGCTCACCTGGACCCAGACTCACGTTCTACATTAGTTGAGCAGAGAGATAAAAACAGGTGGGAAATCCCACAGAGGCAGAACTGGAGGTGGGAGGAAAAACAGAAGTGGAAGGAGGAGGGGAAGAAGGGAAGCTGGAGCCTGGATTAGGGCTTGAGCAGGAGTTTGATTCTCAGGAGGAAAGCAGAGACCAAAGGAAGTCTGACTGCAGTTCCAGGCAGGCTTGGAGAGAAGGTGAGAACAGAATCCCCAAGCAGTTACAGAAAGACACGTTGCCTTGGAGAACCAGGGCTGAAGAAAGGCAGGCTGATAAACCCAGGAGAGCTAAGAAAGACAGTAGCAAAGTCTTCCCAGCCAGAGGGGTCCTCATACCGAGGCAAACAGCCCAGCCAACAGAAGGCAGAGGTCACGTTCAGAGAAGCTCACTGAAGGCAGGAAGTGAGTTTCCTTCAGCCAAGCACAGTAACCGGTGTTCCCAAAGAAGAGCAGGCTGCAGGGCAGAGAGAAAGCCTTGGCTAGAAGCAGAGGAGTGTGAAACCATCTTCTCCACAGGAAAAGATAAGTACCCTATCTTTTGTGAAGGGAGAGAAAGGGGTCTCCGTGGGAAAAGCTAGGCTTATAACAAGCTAGTGAACTCTTATTGGCCTAAGCCGTGGGAAGAAATCCCCAGCACAGCTCCTGCTATTTGGGACACACAAAAGCAGCTCCAACTTGCAGCAACTGAGGTTTCCCCAGGGCAAGGCTCGGAGAGCAGCGTCACAGGGGCTCAGTGTCCATACACAGGACCAGGTCCTGGCCCTATGCAATGGGAGAACTATAGCACAGAAAACATCCCTGAGCCCATGGAATGTGCTTTATGTGTTGCTGACAACATAGAGTCTCTCTGTTAAGTAAAGGAGCAAGAAAGAAAGTGTATTTTTGCATTGGAAATGTGATGGACTATGATTTGCTGGAAAGAAGCATAATTATTATTTGTTAAGCATCCTCTATACCGGTGAAGCAACCGTTCTTTTCTGTTGTCCTTATTCTATGACATCCTCAAGGGAAAGGGAATAAATCCCAACCTTAATTTCACTCTGGTCACGACTACAGTGTCCGTTATTTCCACAACTCAAGGCTATACCCGGGTCTAGGCAACCGCCTAGGACCGGCAATGGTCTCACAAATGGCGTAGTTCTTGGATGCCAGGAAAAGAGGACACCGTACAAGAGGGACGGAGTCACCAGCGCCAGAGGACGCAACCAGGAAGGTGATGAACCACGCCCAGACATTTTCAGGATCAGGAGCAGTCAAGAACCTTTTCAAGGCCAGAATCACCACCTGACTCAGGTAATAGTATCTGGGTACAGCTAGGGTGGGATTCTGAGGAGGTATCTGAGGGACTGAAAATCCTAGTCTGGTAGCATTGAAAAAAAAAAAAAAAGAGAGGTTCCGCACTTGGTTTTTTTTTTTTCTCTTCTCTGATTATTGCAGGTTGTCAGCATGGAGACTCCAGCGGATATCCTGAAGTGGATGGGGCTCCAGTTTGAGAAGCAACGTGAATTTGCCCAGCAGTGCCAAGAACAAGCCCTAGTCGCCATGCAGATACAGCAAAAGCCGCTGATGGACTTGTTGCAGGCGGTACTGCAGGAGCGGCAAGATGAGAAGAAAACCGAAGGACACTTTGGTGGGGTAGGCCCACAGACATGTGGCATTTTGTCTTTTGGACAGTGGTCAGGAAAAGACAATATAGACGATTTTCTTGAAGCCTTTGAGCGTGTAGCTCATGGTGCAGGCTGGCCCGAGCAACAATGGCCGGTTCGCCTAGCTACCTCCCTGATGGGAGAAGCCCTGGCGGCATACAAGGCTATGCCGGCCGCCCAGGCTAATGAGTATACTAATGTGAAAGCAGCCATACGGGATAGGCTAGGCCTGTCACCTATGGTATACCGGAGAATGTTGAGAGCTACAAAAATCCAACAAGGTGAAACTCCGAAGGCACTAGGCCAACGGATTCGTAGCCTAGTTTGGAAGTGGCTCATGCCAGAAGGGAAGACAATAGAGCACATTTTAGATATGCTTGTGTTAGAGCAGTTCTTTGAAGCTGTGCCAGCTGATGTAAGGTCATTCCTCACTCTACAGAATTGCCAGACGACAGACGAGGCTGCTCTCCTAACGGAAAGATTCATAGAGGCTCAGATAGCCCATGGACCTCAGGGAGGAGCTAGCGACTCGCGTGGCATGGCAAACTCTGGTAGAGTAATGAAAGACCCAGGATTAAGCATACCAGCTACAGAAAAATGTAGGAGTAAAGGTATAGCAAATGACTCTCGCATAGTATGTTTTAAATGTGGGAGGTTGGGTCACAAGGGGTATGAATGCAAAGAGCGCACAGCACTAATAGGGGAAAAGCAAAGTATAAACAAGGAGGTTTTCACCTGGGGGTGGAGGTACATGGGGTGCAGGCCGAGGTCCTACTTGATTCTGGGGCGGACCAGACTATGATGTCAGAGCGGTTCTGGCGACATTTACAGGCCAGCAACCAATCCACCCTAAATCAACCGGAAGGCGTGGCCAAGATAAAATGCATACATGGGGCGGCTAACCCTTACACCCTGTACAAGTTGTCCATAAAAGGGTTGGGTGTTAGGAAAGAGATTTTAGTCGCTTTAGTTCCCCGTCTCCCTTTCGACCTAGTGTTAGGCCGAGATTGGCCGCTATTCGAGGAAGGGATAGGCGAAGGCCTACTAGGTGAAGAAGAGAGCGCTCCTAGGGAGTCCTACGTCCAGCAGGGTGCGGGCCAGGTTGAACCCCAGAAGGCAGATAAGCGGGAAAAGGGGGGGCCCCAGAACAGCTGAAGGACAGAGGAGAAGGAAAAGCCTTAATGACTTTAATCCCGGGACCTTTGTTTGCAAAGCCTAAGAAGGGAGAGGCAGGTAAAAAAAATCCCGGAAAACATTAATGAAGCCAAAAAGGAAGGCTTTGTATTGAAGTACTGTAAGGCAGTCCCAAACGCCCAAGGGCCACAAAGAGCTAGCGCTGCTGCAGCTGGGTACGATCTGTTCAGCGCAGTAGAGGAAGTAGTTCCCAAGAGAGGAAAGGCATTAATAAGCACCGGGATACAAATACAGTTGCCAGCAGGTTGCTACGGGAGGATAGCACCCCGGCCTGGGCTTGCGGCCAAACATTTTATCGATGTTGGGGCGGGGGTTATTGACCCCGATTACAGGGGGGTTGTGCAGATTCTACTCTTCAACTTTGGGGAGCAGGATTTTAGGGTCAAGGTAGGGGACAGAGTAGGCCAACTCATATGCGAGCGGGTTGGGTTCCCTGAGATAAAAGAGATGCCATACCTGACCACTACCAGCCGAGGAGGGGGTGGTTTTGGTTCCACGGGGCAGAATGAGGTTAAGGCTATGGCCGCCCTCGCAGAAGAAAAGGTAGACGAGGACTTAGGACCCCAGGTCCATGAGTGTAGGGAAAACCCAGCTCCAAGAATGGGGGAAGAGCTGTCACAGCAGCAGCGGGACCAATTAACACGTCTGCTAGCAGGTTTTCGGGATGTCCTCACTCCATTGCCAGGAGAGACAGGATTGGTAGCCCATGAAATTCACACTCCGCCGGGAGAAATAGTGCGGCAAAGGCCTTATCACCTGCCGGAAGCCCGTAAGAGGGAAGTGGTAGAACAGGTAAGGGATATGTTAAAGATGGGAGTCATCGAGGAGTCCAAAAGCCCCTGGTGCAGTCCGGTGGTTTTGGTACCAAAACTGGACGGGAGCCTGCGTTTTTGTATAGACTTTCATCGAGTCAACGCCATCTCCCTCTTCGATGCATACCCCATGCCGAGGATCGAGGAGTTGCTCGACAAGTTAGGGCAGGCACGCTATTTGACCACCCTTGACCTTACGAAGGGATATTGGCAGATTCCGCTTACCCGTGCCTCTAGGCCAAAAACAGCTTTTAGCACACCCCTCGGCTTATTTCAGTTTAAGCGAATGCCGTTTGGATTGCATGGAGCGGCGGCGACATGCCAACGCTTGGTTGACCAGGTCCTGCGTCCACACCACCAATATGCAATGGCCTATATGGACGACATTGTAATACATAGTGAAAATTGGGCACAGCATCTGCCTAGGGTGGAGGCCGTATTAAAAGCCCTACGACAGGCTGGTCTGACCCTGAACCCGGCCAAATGTTTATTCGCCGGGGCAGAGGTGAAGTATCTAGGGCACATGATCGGGAAGGGTATGGTGCGACCATTAGGCAGTAAAGTAGAAAGTGTCCAGAAGTTTCCCCGGCCCATAACCAAGAAACACCTTCGTAGTTTCCTCGGGTTGGTCGGTTATTACCGCCGGTTCATACCGCGGTTTGCGGACGAAAGTGCGGTCTTAACTGACATGTTGCGAAAAAATGCCCCAAATAATTTGGTCTGGTCAGCAGAAGCGGAGAGGGCATTCCTCCGGTTAAAAGGGAAGCTTTGTCAAGCCCCAGTATTGCGAGGGGTAGACTTCCACAGACCATTTATCCTACAGACGGACGCCTCGGAATCGGGTCTCGGGGCCGTCCTATCACAAGAATTTGAGGGAGTAGAGCACCCCATTCTATATTTAAGTAGGAAACTGTCCGGGGCGGAGTTTAATTACGCAACAGTGGAGAAAGAATGCCTGGCGATTAAGTGGGCGGTAGAAGCCCTCCGTTTTTACCTCACGGGTCGCCGATTTATACTTGTCACTGATCATGCACCCCTAAAGTGGCTAGGTACGATGCAAAATCATAATCCGCGGCTTACTCGCTGGCATTTGGCCCTACAGGCATTTAATTTTACTGTAAAACATAGGGCAGGCAAGCTCCACCTTAACGCGGATGCATTGTCACGTATTCCGTGCTGTACGGACACTTGTCCCTCAGCCCGAAATAGCTTAAGAGGGGGGATATGTCATGAGGTAGACAGCACAGACCCTGAAATATTAGAAAGTAAAAAGAAAGAAGAGCTTACCTTGCAGCCACATGGGCAGTTGCAGCATTCACAATGCAGAGAGGCAGGGAAAAGGAAAACAAACTTTCCACACGGTTGTAGTGACGCAGTAAGAATTGAGGGTTCCAATCAGGCTCACCTGGACCCAGACTCACGTTCTACGTTAGTTGAGCAGAGAGTTAAAAAGAGAGGGAAATCCCACAGAAGCAGAACTGGAGGTGGGAGGAGAAACAGAAGTGGAAGGAGGAGGGGAAGAAGGGAAGCTGGAGCCTGGATTAGGGCTGGAGCAGGAGTTTGATTCTCAGGAGGAAAGCAGAGACCAAAGGAAGTCTGACTGCAGTTCCAGGCAGGCTTGGAGAGAAGGTGAGAACAGAATCCCCAAGCAGTTACAGAAAGACACGTTGCCTTGGAGAACCAGGGCTGAAGAAAGGCAGGCTGATAAACCCAGGAGAGCTAAGAAAGACAGTAGCAAAGTCTTCCCAGCCAGAGGGGTCCTCATACAGAGGCAAACAGCCCAGCCAACAGAAGGCAGAGGTCACGTTCAGAGAAGCTCACTGAAGGCAGGAAGTGAGTTTCCTTCAGCCAAGCACAGTAACCGGTGTTCCCAAAGAAGAGCAGGCTGCAGGGCAGAGAGAAAGCCTTGGCTAGAAGCAGAGGAGTGTGAAACCATCTTCTCCACAGGAAAAGATAAGTACCCTATCTTTTGTGAAGGGAGAGAAAGGGGTCTCCGTGGGAAAAGCCAGGCTTATAACAAGCTAGTGACCTCTTATTGGCCTAAGCCGTTGGAAGAAATCCCCAGCACAGCTCCTGCTATCTGGGACACACAAAAGCAGCTCCAACTTGCAGCAACTGAGGTTTCCCCAGGGCAAGGCTCGGAGAGCAGAGTCACAGGGGCTCAGTGTCCATACACAGGACCAGGTCCTGGCCCTATGCAATGGGAGAACTATAGCACAGAAAACATCCCTGAGCCCATGGAATGTGCTTTATGTGTGGCTGACAACATAGAGTCTCTCTCTTAAGAAAAGGAGCAAGAAAGAAAGTGTATTTTTGCATTGGAAATGTGATGGACTATGATTTGCTGGAAAGAAGCATAATTATTATTTGATAAGCATCCTCTACACCGGTGAAGCAACCATTCTTTTCTGTTGTCCTTATTCTATGACATCCTCAACGGAAAGGGAATAAAACCCAACCTTAATTTCACTCTGGTCATGACTACCGTGTCCGTTATTTCCACAACTCAAGGCTATACCCGGGTCTAGGCAACCGCCTAGGACCGGCATTGGTCTCACATAAGTTGATTGTGTGGAACAGTATCAAATGCTTATCAAATGCTTTCCTGAAATTTAAATACATCACATTTAGGGCTCCCCCTCGGTCCAACTCCCTGGTCAACCAGTCAAAGAAATCAATCAGGTTTGTCTGACAAGACCTGCCCCTGCGGAATCTATGCTGCCTTGGATCTTGTAATCCACTGGACTCCAGAAACCTCACTATTTTCTCTTTCAGCAGCGTTTCCAATAATTTACTCACTGCTAAAGTTAAACTAACTGGCCTGCAGTTTTTGTGTAAAGGGACCAAATGTGCCTCTCTCCGGTACCACCCCCCTCCAAAGAGGCATTGAAAAGATCAGTCTGTGGAGCTGCTAGAATGTTCCCAAGTTACTTCAGTATTCTTGGATGTATCCCATCTAGTCCCATCGCTTTGTACACTTTTAGTTTAGCTAGTTCCTCACGAAAACAGTCCTCTGAAAATCGTTTGAGATGTCCCTTGCTTTTGTTCCTGTTTGTGCGTGTTGTCTGAGGTCCTGCTCCCAGCCCTTCATCTGTGAACACAGAATAGAAATATTTGTTAAGCAATTCCGCTTTATCCTGATCAGCTTCTACATATTCCTCCCCTTCACTCTTCAGTTTGACAATACCACTTTTGCCCTTCCTCCTCTCACTAACATATCTCAAAAATATCTTATTCCCCCCCCATTTTATTGCATTAGCTATTTCTTCTTCTCTTTGTACCATTACTTACCCGCGTTAGGTTCTGCGGTAATTGTACAGATGCCCATATTAAGGCATGAGAGTTGCATCTTTATGGCAAGCCCTATCAGCTAACGCACATTACAAGGCACCTTAGACTATTGCACGTTACAAGGTGCCTTATAAGGTATCTTGTTTGGTGCCTTATAAGGTCCTTGTTAGGTGCCTTATAAAGTGCCCTAAAAGTTGCCTTGTAAGGTGCCTCATAAGGTGCTTTGTAAGGCACCCTATAGTTCTCCAGGACCAAGCAGGAAGTCAGTCCTCACTTATGGGTGACGTCGGCGCCGACGGAGCCCTCGCGGAGCAATTTTCCCCAGCTTTCGCAGAAAGCCTTTGGGAATTGCAGCGCGCATGCGCGGTCCCCTTCCCGCCCAAGAATGCCATCTTGCTCAGTCTTCTTTTTTCTGCGGAGTCCTACAGACGTAGTTTGTGATCGCCGCTGAAAAAGTTGATTTCTTTCGTTTGTTTTTTCTCGGTTCGACGCCGTGTCTCTTTCCCGCCCGGCCTTGATACTCCAATATCGAGTCCGTTCACATTTTTCAGTTTTTGTCCTTTGTAATGGGCGTTCCCGCCACTTTTTTCTTTTTCCCTGGCAGCACGATCTTTCGACCTCGCAGGGGCCCTTTTCCCCCCGATGGCTGCCAGCGGTTTTAAAAAGTGTGATCGCTGTACCAGACTTATGTCTCTTACTGACACACATGACTGCTGCCTCCGTTGCCTCGGACCCAATCATGACTCGATGGGTTGTGGTCCATGCAACAAAATGTCCTAGAAGGCATTGAGGAGTCGGCAGTCACAAAAGGAACGAATCTTCTCTAACTCCGCGTCCGGTCGGGCCCGGACCTCGTCAGAGGCTTCGACGTCTCGTGACTCCGGCCCCGAGCATCGTCGGAGTTCCTCTGAGCGGGGGTCTCCCGGCCGGGAACATCGTCGGAAGAGGAAACCCGCGAGGGTGGCGTCGGAGGACGCTCCTGGTCCCTCGAGGGCCAGGTCGCATAGCCCCGCCAGCCGCCTGGGTCCTCAGAGGCGGAGAGGTCATCGAAGCATCCTCGTCTCGAGGTGGTCTCCTGGACACGTGAGTACTGTAGTCCTTGTGGACTCACCTCCCAAGGAACCGATGTCGGGCCCGATGCCGTCGGGGCCCGAGTCGGGGGCTGCTGGGTCTTCTGAGTTTGGTCTCAGATTGACGGCCCTGGAGTGCAGTATCGCTGCCTTCATGGACCAGCAGCAGGCATTGATGGCCGGCATCGCCAGTGCATCTGCCCCAACCACCGGGACGTCGACGTCCAAGTCGACCCCGGAGGCCGAGCCAATCCTCAAGTCCATACGAGCTTGAGTCGATCCTCGGCCAAGGTCTCCCTCGGCCTCCCGTTCGGGACCGAGGTCGTCGACGCCGTCCTCGGCGTCGGGGCGGAGGTCTTTGGCCCTCGCCCGCACGGAGCCACTCGATTCCTCCACGGAGGAGTCGGGCTGGGACACGGAGGAGGACGAGTCATCTGGTTCTTTTCAGACTCTGTGCGTCCCCTCCGACTCGCCCGAGTTGGAGCCTCGGAGACGGTCCCCCCCGGAGGATACCCGGTTCTACGATTTCGTGAGGGACATGGCCAAGGCTCTGGCCTTCCCCGCGGATCCTGAGGAGGAGCCTCGAGCCGAAGAGCTCGAAGCCCTCCAGTATGACTCTCCCCTGAAGGAGGCCTTTACTGTGCCGGTTCCTCCGATGCTGGAGCGGCTGCTCTTCCGCATGTGGGAGAGCCCGGCCTCGACGCCGTTGTTAAGCAAGTGGGTCGATTCCATGTATCGAGTCCGCAAGAGCCCCGGGTTCCAGAAGGCACAACTACCGCACCATTCTATGGTGGTGGAATCGGCCATGCATCGACTTAAGAGTCAGAAGATGCACTCCTCGGTGCCTCCGGGTAAGGAGGCCTGGAAACTGGATGCCCTCGGTAGGAAGTGCTTCCAGGGCTCTATGCTTGCTTGCCGAGTACAGACATACCAGCTATATATGGGCATGTATCTCCGAGACCTGGCAAAGGAAATTGCCGGGTTCTCTGCTGGTCTCTCCGAGGAACCTTTGCAGAGGTTCCAGGCCTTGGCCACTGGTATTCGAGAGTGCTCGAAGTTTATTTCTTGAGCAGCCTATGATGGCTTCGAAGCATCGGCTCGAGTGGCCGGAGCCGGCATCAGTGCTCGCCGTCAGGCTTGGCTTCAGTCATCCGACCTCGAGCCATGGGAGCAGGACAAGTTGGTCGATGTCCCCTGCAGAGGTGAAAACCTTTTTGGCAAACCCATGGCTGATAAGGCGGCAGAACTCAAGTCCGAGACTCTCACCAGAACTCGCCTGTCCAGAAAGACCTCTGCCCCTTCACAGAAGAGGAAGGGCTCGGGGAAAAAGCCCTTTTACCCGAGGAAGGTGTCTGCCTATAAACAGCACCACCCACAATATCAAGCCTCAGCAGCTCCCCATCAGGGCCAGCAGGCTAAGGGACAGGGCAATGGGTCCCTTAGGCAGAAGACCCCCAAGCCCACTACACCGGCCCTTGCTCAGCAGGGTGGGGTTTTTTGACTATGCCGGCATAGCCTCTCCCGCTCCGCGACTTTCGCTCAGCACGGGGGGCCGGCTGACCCACTTTGCCCACAGGTGGTCAGCCATAACATCCGATTCCTGGGTGCTGCAGGTGGTTCAAAAGGGCTACCTCTTACATTTTCACCAGGTACCTCCTCCCTACTTTCCAGGGGAGCCTCCAAGACCCCCTCTGCACAGGGACTTACTCCTTCAGGAGCTGCAAAGTCTGCTCCAGGAACAGGCTGTGGAGCCAGTGCCCCAGCACTTGTGGGGTCACGGGTTTTATTCGAGGTACTTCCTGGTTCTGAAAAGAACAGGAGGCCTCAGACCCATCCTGGACTTGCGCAACCTCAACAAGTTCCTGCAGCGGGAAAAGTTCAAGATGCTTACCCTTGGAATCCTACTGCCCTACCTCCGGCAGGGAGATTGGCTATGCTCCTTGGATCTAAAGGATGCTTATACTCATATCCTTATTCATCCGGACCACCGGCAATATCTGAGATTTGTGGTGGCAGGGAATCATTATCAGTACCGCGTACTGCCCTTTGGCCTCTCCTCCGCTCCCAGGGTGTTCACGAAATGCCTGGCAGCGGTAGCAGCCTTCCTGAGGCTTCAAGGCCTCTTCGTCTTCCCCTACCTGGACGACTGACTCATCCGGGCACAGTCTTCCCTAGAGGTCACTCAGGCCACTCAACGCACAGTGGCTCTGCTTCAGCACTTGGGCTTCGTCATAAACTTCGAAAAGTCCACTTTGCTCTCCTCTCAGGATCTCGAATTCATAGGAGCACAGCTGGACACTCTGCAGGCTCGGGCCTTCTTACCTCTGGGATGGGCCAACAGGCTCATAGCTCTGGCCGGCAGGTTCCACAGCGCGTCACCGGCCTCTGCCAGACAATTCCTGCAACTGCTCGGTCACATGGCCTCCACGGTCCATGTCACTCCACTCCGAATGCCCGTCTGCATATGCGACCTGCTCAGTGGAGCCTTCGCACTCAATGGCATCAGGCCACAGGGAGTCTGACGGACTTAATACAGATCTCCGACCGCCTAGTCTCCTCTCTGCAGTGGTGGCTTCACCTGCCCAATCTGGTACTTGGCATGACTTTTCAGTCTCCTCCACCTTCTCAAGTGCTCACGACAGATGCCTCTTTCCTGGGATGGGGAGCGCATTGCCAAGGAACATGCACTCAAGGCCTTTGGACACCTTGGGAGGCTGTTCAGCAGATAAACTTCCTGGAGCTGCGGGCGATCCGCCTAGCTCTGCGGGCCTTCTCTCACCTCACTTCTCGTCAGTCTGTACTGGTGCAGACGGACAATCAGGTCGCCATGTTCTACGTGAACAAACAGGGGGGCACGGGCTCCCTACTTCTATGTCAGGAGGCTCGGAGACTGTGCTCTTGGGCAGTCGACCACGACATCCTCCTCAAGGCTGTTTACCTGCCCGGGCAGGAAAATTGCCTAGCCGACAAACTGAGCTGGATTCTGCAGCCGCACGAATGGAGGTTGAACCCCGTAGTGGTCCAACGGATCTTCCGCCGGTGGGGACTCCCCACCGTGGATCTCTTTGCCAGTCCCCTAAACCGGCAACTTCCCAGGTTCTGCTCCCGGCACCCGCATCCTCTCAGAGTAGCGCCGGATGCTTTCCTCATCTCGTGGTCCACGGGCCTACTGTATGCCTTTCCTCCCACACCACTTGTGTCCCGGACGCTGTTCAAAATTGTCCAGGACAGGGCCTCCGTGATCCTGGTAGCGCCCAGGTGGCCGAGACAGCCCTGGTTCCCTCTACTCCTACAACTAGCGGTGGACACCCCTCTTCCTCTGGGGTTTCAGCTCGATCTCCTGACCCAGGATCAGGGTACTCTCCTCCACCCCAACCTCTGGGCCCTTCATCTGATGGCCTGGCTGCTGAAAGGGTAGTCCTAGCTCCGCTCTTAGTTCCTCCGGAGGTGGAGGCTGTCGTCCTGGCATCTCAGCGACCTTCCACCTGGAAATCTTACGCCCTTAAATGGCGTCGCTTCTCGGTCTGGTGTTCTCAGCGCTCTGAGGACCCCTTCGCCTGCTTAGTATCGGTGGTACTGCAATATTTGCTTCACCTCTCCGATCTAGGCCTCAAATCCAACTCTGTCAGGGTCCACCTCAGTGCTCTCTCTGCACATCATTCGCCGGTGGAGGGCCAGCCTCTTTTCCGCGCACGCACCCCCCTGGTGGCGCGTTTTTCTCAAGGGTCTTCTTCTGCTTAAGCCCCCGTTGCGCCCTCCAGCTCCTGACTGGGATCTCAATGTGGTCTTGCAAAGGCTTACCTGTCCGCCTTTTGAACCCATGGCTACCTGCCCTCTTTGTTTCCTCTCCTGGAAAACTCTCTTCTTGGTAGCCCTTACCTCCGCTAGGCGCGTTAGTCAACTACAGGCCCTAGTGTCGGAGCCCCCTTACACTAGGTTCTTCAAGAATAGGGTGGTCTTACGGACTCACCCTAAGTTTCTTCCAAAGGTGGTCTCCTCTTTTCACATCAATCAAGAGGTGGTTCTTCCGACCTTCTTTCTCAGGCCGCATACCAGCCAAGCTGAAACTGTTCTGCATACCCTGGACTGCAGAAGAGCCTTATCCTTCTACCTTGACCGTACGCGAGAGCATCGAAAAGCTGTCCAGCTTTTCGTCTCTTTTGACCCCAATCGGTTGGGGGTACCCGTCTCTAAGCGTACTTTGTCCATCTGGGTAGCTGACTGTATCGCCTGGGCTTATGGAGCAGCCGGCCTCTCCTTAGAGAGTCGAGTCACAGCTCACCGTGTCAGGGCGAAGGCTGCGTCAGTGGCTCACCTCCGCTCTGTTCAGTTGGCGGACATCTGCCGGGCCGCTACTTGCTCTTCAAGCCAGACGTTTGCGGCTCATTACTGCCTGGAGAGGGAGTCCCACAGGGACAGTGCTTTCGGACAGGCAGTCCTCCACAATCTCTTTGGGGTCTAAGCAACTCCTACCCTCTGGCCCTGGTGTTGGGCTACCGGCCGGATTTGTATTCAGAGAAGATTCCTTCCTTCTGTACTGTTGAGCTTGAGGGAGCTCATTTTTCGGTTGAGGTCTCCGGTAACCTTGAGCTCGGGAGTCCCATAAGTGAGGACTGACTTCCTGCTTGGTCCTGGAGAAAGAGTAGTTACTCACCTGTAACAGGTGTTCTCCAGGAGCAGCAGGAATCAGTCCTCACTACCCTCCCTCCTCCCCTTGGAGTTGCAGTCATTCTTTTTGCTAACTTTTTTGCTGTCTCTTCGCTATGTCATCAGACTGAGCAAGATGGCATTCTTGGGCGGGAAGGGGACTGCGCATGCGCGCTGCAATTCCCAAAGGCTTTCTGCGAAAGCTGGGGAAAATTGCTCCGCGAGGGCTCCGTCGGCGCCGACGTCACCCATAAGTGAGGACTGATTCCTGCTGCTCCTGGAGAACACCTGTTACAGGTGAGTAACTACTCTGACTCCTTAGGCAACGCTGGACAAGGCACCTTAGAAGGCACCCTGGGTTATGGAACCATAGGTTAAGGTGGCCTAACAAGGTTATGGTGCCCTAGGTTAGTGTGCCCTAAGGGCTGCAAGGTGCTGCAGGATGACATGCATGAGCTGTGAGGAACAGAGACAGATGTAGCCCTAACACTAGATAGAGCATCGAGGAAAGGAAATGAACAGGTGAGTGAAAGAGGGAAAGCTGGGAGCTTCTGGACCTGTCATATCTGCGGGCATCCAATGTGGCTGCCAGTACTGATGACAAACATGGTGGGGCAACTGTAGCACCGCACAGGATGTTGGCAATGTAAAGTACTGGAAAGACAGTGGGTGGCAGACGATGGGAATACATGTCCCCCAGTGGAGGTGGAGGTGGCAGAATAGTTACAATGATGGGTGGACAGAGGAGTGATGATGCCATTCAGATCAGGAACAGGCAAGGCAAGCACGAAGAGGCGCAATGTAGGAAAGGGTAGCAGTGCAGAACATGGGGTGGCAGCCTGCACAGGCAGACAGGACTCTACACAGCTGACAGACGCAGATAGATGGACCGAAGGAATGTTGGCAACTGTGGCGAGGGAATTATAGGCTGGCAGCACAACTCTGCAAAAATATGACTGTTACAGGCATGCAAACTACTTGAGTAGGGCAGGCATGTAAGGAGAGAACAATGAGGACTTGAACCCATGAACACTGCCGAGAACGTCATTATATTAACCAGTAGGCCAGAGCTACTCAAATCTGGTCCTGGAGGTCCGCAACCCTGCAGGTTTTTGGGATATCCCTAATGAATATGCATGAGATATATATGCATTAGAGATAGTCTGCCAACCTGACTGGTTTGTGGCCCTCCAGGTCTGGATTTGGAGACCCCTGCCTTACACCTCTGTCATTTAAGATTGTGAGTGGGCAAGGTATAGATGTCCTAGACATCAAAAGGGTAGATAGAATGTGTTTCATTCCTCCTTGATTATCACCACCACCAAAAAGTTGTCTAACATATTCAGGCTAACACTGGTAACAGTGGACCATTGTGGGCCCAGTGAGGTGTGGGCAGCCACAAAACAGTGGATAGACATACACACACACACACACACACACACACACACACACACACACACACTCCTATTGCAGCATTGTGCAAAGATAGGGGTGGTTGGCAACCCTGCCCGCCACACTGGTCCTGATCACAGTGCCGACATTGATAAACTGTGCAGGAGGTAGTAGTTGTGCTCTGATGATAACTGCAGCTCCGTGCTGGGGCCAACAGCCTGACTCTCCATGCAGCTTTGGATTGTGGAGCCTGTGTGAGTGGATGTTTGTACCCCTGTGTGCTGCTGCTTCGGGCTTTGCACATGTTGCTGTTGTATCTGCATTGTAGGGTAAAACATAGGAACGTGTTTTGCAGGATCCACAACTGTGGTCCGCTGCTTCTGGAGACACTGACTGTGTGTACTGCACCACACATGCACAGCTGTCTCTGGAGCTACCTGTACTTTTTCTCAGCCAGAACATTTATGTTGCACTGCACACCATGTCCTGGTACAGGGCATGGCCTAGGTCCACTGCAGGCAGGTGCCAATGCCCCCTCTAGCACTAGCACACACCACCCTGCCATACTGACATGACCATATGCTGTCAGTGCTGGTAGTGCGCAGTCCCAGGCCATCCAATATGTGGGTAGGCAGTCGCCTAGGGAGCGAGGTTTGGGATGGAGAGGCATACATGAGCATCCTCACATCCCCCCCCCCCCCGTCACTGCCTACCAATATTATGTCCCTTCCGCTTGGGGGAGGGTTTGCTGGTGGGATGTCAGGTCAGTGCCCTGGCAACTGCTAGCTATGGTGGACCAGGTAGATGTAGTTGGATTGTATTTTTGCCTTTGTCAGCTGCTGTCTTGCTGCTGTCTGGTTTCTATGTTCCTGTGTGCCACCTAGGCGACTGTCTAGTCCACCCTGTGCCCCAGCTGCCCCCACTACATGTCCCACCCACAGTCCCCTATGCCCCATTTGCACCATCGCCATAGTGGCCTTTCATACTTGGTCACTATGCTGTTGCTGCAAATGGAGCACTATCACCTTTCTTGGGCTCCCTGCCTATCTTGTACATTGCTGACGCTGAAATTGTTTCACCCGCCTGCAAATGTGCATCTAATGACAGGTTTTCAGTCCCGGTAATGTTCGGTCCTTCATTTCCCCACGTTAGTGTAAAAGGAGCCTCTCCCTGTCCCTCCCCGCCCATTGACCCCTTCTCTCCTCCCTCTCTCCACCCTCTGCGGTACTTACTGCGGCCAGTGACGTTAATGTGCGTTAACGTTACTTAACACACGTTAACGTAGCCACTGCTACGTTACTGCAGTTTAGTAAACATACCCCTAGGTTTCTCTAAATATAGATGCCTGTCTTCCTCTCTCTGTTATCTTTTTTATTTCATGAAGGCCTCCCTCTTTTTCTTTACCTTTTCAGTTAACTCTTTTGAGAACCATAGCAGTCTACTTTTCCTTTTCCTTTTATTTACCATTCTAACAAAAAGGGTGGTTGACTTAAAATATCCACTTTCGGTTTTCCCCACTGTTTTTTCATAGTCCCTAGCTGTTTCCATCCCGCTAATGACTCCGTGAGGTATTGACCCATCTTTGTAAAGTTATTTTACCTAAAGTCTCTCATTTTATCAGGCCTATTCATAATTCTGATCCATACCATCTAGTGATCACTGGATGTGAGATGATCTCCCACTATAACATCAGAAACACTTTTGCCATTGGTAAGCACCAAGTCCAGTATGGCCCCTTCACGTGTGGGTTCTGTTACCAGATGCCTGAATACTTCTTCCTGTAAAGAATCTAGGATCTCCTTGCTTCTAGTTGACACCACAGCAGGGATGCATCAATCAACATCCGGCATATTGAAATCCCCTATCAGTAGCACTTCCCCTTTCCTGGTAATGCTGAATATGTCTTCTTTTAAATCTCCGTCCACGTCTTCTCCCTATGATGGAGATCTGTATATCACGCCAATGCAAAGGGATTTCTCCTTTCCTCTTTCTAATTTAACCCACACTGCCTCCTTTCTTCCTATTAAGTCCTGAATTTCCATAGCTTTTAATATTATTTTTTACATATAGTTCCACTCCTCCTCCTCTTCTTCCTACCCTGTCTTTTCTGAATAATGTATAGCCTAGTATAGTTATATCCCAGTCATGGTTGTCCGTGAACCATGTCTCTGTAACTGCTACTAAATCCAAGTCAGCCTCTCCCATTAAAGCCTCAACATCTGGGATCTTATTTCCCATGCTACGGGCATTTATAGACACTGCTTTTCAGATGTTGCCCCTTTTACCTTTTTCTATAAAGGTGTTTAATGTTTCACTTTCCTGGGGTTTTTTCACTTACTTAGGAGTTTTCTTCACCCATCCCCAATGAATCTAGTGGAAAGCCTTCTTCAATAGCTTAGCCAGTTTACTTCTATAGGTTAGACATTTCAACCATTCTTGGACAGATGGATGTCATCTCTGCTCTGCAGCCCTTGAATCATCTTCTCATGGTCACAAAACTAAAATGTTCTTGATGATGCCATCCATGCAACCATGCATTTATCTCCAGGATGCAAGCTTCTCTGCCCTGGCCTTTACCCTCAACAGGGAGGATTCAAGAGAACATCACCTGCACCCCTATCTGCTTCACCCTCTATCCTGGGTCATGAAGTCACTTTTGAAGCGCTCAGAGGAATATCTGGCAGTATCATTTGTGCTGACATTAATCTGGGTGGTATCTGGTCCCAGAAGACCACATGTGACTGCAGGATAAAGATGGACACCAAATTACTTTAAGCTGCACTGCAAGGAACACCTGTCACACACTGGCAATGATGGGGACGTACAGCAGGGCCTATCTCTAGCACCATATGCACTGCAGACTTAGTGCTGGGTACCCATCCTATCCCTCAGGGAGAACACAGATCCTGCACAATGGCATGGTCTGTAGCTACTCTGTGCCAGTATCACACACTGTCAGTTCGTCTTTCCAAGCTGAGGTACCGGAGAGGTGCAGACCCCATTTGTTGATCAGCTGTAGACAGCTATTCAGCCTGCGCATTGCATCATGGGTACTGGTGGGGTTACCGTATCCTGGCACTCAGAGCAGACAGTTTGTGCGGTGACCTGCAGTCCTTCTATACCCAGCCATTGCTGTGACATACACCATGGAGGTATAGACTACTGGTTAATACAATGCAATTCTTGGTAGTGTTCATGGTTCAAGTCCTCATTGTTCCCTCTTTTCATGCCTGTCCTATTCAAATAGTGTGCATGCCTGTAACAGTCATATTTTTGCAGATTTGTGCTGTCAGCCCATAATACCCTTGCCACAATTGCCAACATTCCCTTTGTCCGTCTATCTACGTCTGTCAGCTGTGTAGATTCCTGTGTGCCTGTGCAGGCTGTCACCCCATGTCCTGCACTGCTACCCTTTTCTGCATTGCACCTCTTCATGTAGCCTCGCCTGTGCCTGATCTGCATGACACCACCACTCCTCTGTCCACCCATCATTGTAACTATCCTGCCACCTCCACCTCCACTGGGGGACATGTATTCCCATCGTCTGCCACCAACTGTCTTTCCAGTACTTTACATTTCCAACACACTGTGCTGTGGTACAGTTGCCCCCACCATGCTTGTCATCAGTACTGTCAGCCACATGGGATGCCCACAGATATGGCAGGTCCAGTGGCTCCCAGCTCTCCCTCCTTCACTCACCTGTTCATTTCCTTTCCTGGGTGCTCTATCTAGTGTTAAGGCTACATCTGTCTCTGGTCCTCACAGATCATGCATGTCATCCTGAAGCACCTTGCAGCCCTTAGGCCACACTAACCTAGGGCACCATAACCTTGTTAGGTCACCTTAACCTATGGTTCCGTAACCTAGGGTGCCTTCTAAGGTGCCTTGTCCAGGGGTGCCTAATACAGCACTTAGCCTAAGGAGCCCTACTGTATAGGGCACCTTACAAAGCGCCTTATAAGGCACTTTACAAGGCACCTTATAGGGCACCTAACAAGGCACCTTATAAGGCACCTTGTAGGGCACCTAACAAGGCACCTTATAAGGCACCTAACAAGGCACCTTATAAGGCACCTAACTTATAAGGCACCTTGCAGGGCACCTTACAAGGCGCCTTGTAATGTGCCTTGTAAGGTGCCTTATATGGTGCCTTGTAGGGCACCTTGTAACACGTGTTAGTCGAAGGCGCCTTATAACATGCATTAGCTGATACGGCTTGCTGTAATGATGCACCACCCATGCCTTTATATGAGCATCTGTACCTTTACCGTGGAACCTAACGCGAGTGACATTACCACAGTTTAGTAAACATACCCCTATGTGTCCTTTCTAAAATGTATCTTCAAATAAATAACTTTCCACAAAATAATGAACAGGAAAAAATCTGCATAATCCTGGGAGAATCAGCATTATAGCAGCAAAATATGGTTTTCTGCATCCTGTCACTAGGCTAGAAACCTAATGTGAACAAAGGCAAGAGTAAACATCACCAGCATTCTAGAATTTTCCTTATCGTTCTCTTTTCTAAACTTTGCAATTTTCTGTTACTGTTATTACTATCATATTTTTTTTCTAGCCAGTTCCCACAGTGATAAATGGATATGCTTATCAACCATTTCTTTTCCTTTCTCATGAGGTTTTAGTATTTTTATCCAGAAAGGCTAATGATCAGATGTGACATTTTAAAACTGCTCTGTGAACTGAAGTTTATCTTGTAACACATGGTGTTTTTTTCAACGCATTTTGATTTACAGACAGCAAGAAAAAAAAAAGAGCTGTGCCTAATTTCCTGCTGCTTGCACACTTTGAACAAGAATCAGAATTATTATTATAGCATGACTGAACTAGTTTGTGAAGTGTGCACCTATTAAGATGGTTTTTAATGAAAAAATCTCTCTCTCAAGTTGAGCTTCATTTATATAGCAAGGTTTATTTGAAATAATATCCCAGGGGCATTTTAATGAGAGTAGAATGTCCAAGGAACCACAGAGAGAAGTTGCTTGAGCTTATATTCAATTACTGAAAGGTGGCATGGCGAAGTCTACTCTTAATTATGCAAGTAAGTATGTAAAAAAGGAAGGTGCCGCTATTGTTAAGAAATGTTCTCTTCAAATGAACAAAAGACATCTATTTATATTAAAATTCCTGATTGATGAGAACAAACACTGGGCTTTAATTTTCAAATGTCTGTCTACTATTAAAGCAAACTAGCATTAAAAATAGAGGGCATTTCATAAGCCAGAAGGCTGCTGGGTTGCATACAGAGAGGAATTACCAGCAGAAAGGAAGAGGTACTAATGCCACTGTACAAGTCACTGGTGAGGCATTACTTGGAATATTGTATTGAGTTTTGGAGACCATGGTGTATGTTTACTAAAGGACGCTAAGGGAGACTGTGCCATTAACGCCCGTTATCGGCCCCCTTGCGCCCTTAATGCAGCAAAAAAGCTGCTTCAGTGGGTGTTAAATGTTCCAGCAGCATTAAAGGCATAGTAAATGGAGAATGGGCGTTAAAGGGGTGGAGAAAGGGTGTTAACAATGGGTGTTTCCTTAGCGCCTGTTGTGCCAATGTGTGTTGCAGCCCTTTAACGCTGGGAACCCTAACTCAAAGTAAAACCTCATGGAAAAGGTGTATTTTGAGGAGAGAGAGCCTATTTTAATGTCTGCAATGTGATGCACAGACAGGGAGCCCAAATCGGTTATAGTAGTACTCCATTAGCAGCAACAGTATAGTACCCAAGTATGAAAGGGTACTATGTTGATGGTGCAAATAGGGGCAAAGGAGGTTGCACGTGGGTCATGCAGTGGGAGTTGCTGGTGCATAAGGTGGACCAGGCAGCTGCCCAGGTGGCACATAAGAGCATAAAATATGCCAAACTGTGTCAGACCAAGGTCTATCATGCCCAATATCCCATGTCCAACAGTGGCCAATCTACATCATAAATACCTAGCAGTTTCCTCAAAAGACACACAGGTTCCGTAATCCTTGCATTGGGGCAAACAGTGGATATCCTGGGTCCTCTTTAATAATGGTTTATGGACCTTTCCCCAGGAAACTGTCCAAACCTTTTTTAAACCCAGCTACACCAACAGCTTTTACTATATCTTCCAGTAATGAATTCCAGAGTTTACGTATTGACTGAAAAAATATTTTCACTTATTAGTCTTAAATGGGTTACACTGTAGCCCCATTGCATGTCCCCTAGTCTTTCTACATTTTGATGGCATAAACAATTGATCTACTTATACCCATTCCACTCCAGTGATTAATTTATAGACCTCTATCATATCTTCATTCAGTCATCTCTACACAAGGATAAAGAGCCCCAATCGATTTAGCCTCTCCTCATAGAAGTATCCTGCCACCCACATTACCATCTGTGATGTCCATGAAAGCACAATTGGTAGCTGATGTAGTTGATTCACCAGATGCCTGGCTCTGTGGAAGTATGTGTGATGAGCATGCTTGCCCATACAGCAGGCAAGATAGGCGGCTGCCTAGTGATGCTGGTAGTGGGTGTTGGCAGTGTCATGGGTGGGTGGTTGTGGCAGCAGAGTCAGCAGAGGAGATGCAGTAGCAGAGGGTGCTGTGACTGGTGTGCAGTCTTAGATGCTCCTGAAAGCATACACCGTACTGTAAGTTATATTATAGTGTCTGTGAGGTGTGAACATATATCCAGACATACTGTGTGTGTGGCATGCCATAGGCCAGATTAGTGTCTGGGTGGAGGCAGCATGTGCCTGATGTGGACAACAAAGGGAGGATTAACCATGAGTGCGCATGTGGAGTAGTCATAGGAGAAGTGTGCATGATATGACTAATTGCTGCAAATGACCCCTGAGGGCCATGGTGGGGCAGCTTACTGCCAATAAGCTGCCCCACCATGAAACTCTCTGACCATCAGATGGTAGGTGCAGGGCTGCGCCATGGATCTTCCAAGCAGAGAGTTTGCAATTTGTGTGGTGAGTGGATGTATGAGATCATATACACCAAAAGCATTTGGTGTGTGTGAACCAAAAATAGCAGTGCCATGGGGTACATGAAACACCATTTGTGCGGGTGGGACTGGTGCCTCAGCCTGTGCAACTGCAAGACAATACACCTGACAGAGTGACATGATAGAAAGGAACAAGTTGAACCCATTTACCCCATGTGTGGCAAGTAATGATGGCAGGACAGTGCAGGGGATGGCTATGCAATGAGTGTTAGGTGCTTGAATGTACAAGATATATCCTATTTATGTAAAGCTGGGAGGTCACAATGATGGCAAAAAAGAAAACACATCCATACCAGTAGACCCAGACATCTGCTGCGTATACATCACTGACCCACTGCAATGTGCCATGGCAGAGCCATTAAAGCGATGCTCACAGATGTCCATGATAGAGAATGCTATGTTGGGCTACCCAACGTGTCGCCATAATGCATAGAAATGTAGAAGAATGATTTTCTGCAGGTCACAGCAGAGCCAGGACTATGCGAGGTGGGCAAGCGCACCCAGGCACAAAATGACCAAGTGGGAAGCAAACATTGGACCTTTGACTGTGGAGACATTGCATCAACCAGTAGGCTACACCTCCACACAGGGCTGTACAGCCTGCAGATTGCTGATCAAACTGTTTGCTGTCTATACAGTATAGGTTGGGCCCTCTACTGCCCATGAGGCACTGCAGATGCAAAACAGCGATCTGCTGCTGGAAAATAAATGGAGAAGGTATATCAGCTCACTAAGACGCACTGGCTGTGTGTGCTACATGCACATAGCAACAGCAAGCCATGCTGCAGAGTGGATTCAGCTGTTACCCTGAGGGTGAGGAGGTGTGCTCAGCACCTGGTCCACTGAACCTGTGCTGTTAGAGATGGTCTCTGCTGCCCATCCACATCACTGCTAGTGTGTTATACTTTTCTCCTTGGTTCCTGCATGCAATGGTAATAGCAGCACCTTGGCCCTGTATTCTGCCCACATTAGAAACTAATTCTCTGATAGCAATGTAGGCTAGCAGCCACTGCAGTGGGGTTGGATAGGCTGGTGTGAGGCTAACCCAGCAGGACCCATTGTGTAGGCTAGGAAACAGTGCTGTCTCAGACATTGAGCACTAGCAATTGACAACAGCACAGGCAGCAAGACTGCCCCTATTGCCCTTCATTGGGCTGTGCCATCTAACTACAAACCAACTAAAGTTGGCCTGCTAATCAGTACATGCAGTGCAACCACAAGCACCCAGCTATTTGCTGTGATTATCAACTCCAGGCAGAGAATACACCCACATCACTGGAGCCAAACATTATAATAAGCTCTATGTGGATACACAGCCGTGTCATGGTCACTTTTTGGTCATAGTGAGAAAGCCATTTCGGCATGTCATAAAGTGGCCACCCAGGCAATGCAGGTGGCAGACACGCAAAATGGCATCTCAGCGAGTGACCCTACCATTGTGGCAGACACATCCAGGCCAATCACATTAAGACTCTATTCTTTTCTATGTAATTATCTCATGTATATAGTTTACCCCGGTTCTCCAAGTTTGTACTCCTGTTCGATGTAAACCAAACAGCTTGTTGTTATGGTCTTTATGTTATAATGTAAACCGCGCTGATGCCGAATAGTGCGGTATATAAGAACTTGTAATAAATAAATAAATAATAAAATCTGCGCTGTTTCAGACAATACCCACAATCCTATGCCTTGCCTTATTCGCATATTCCAAATAGGCTGGGAAAAACTTTATCGATGAGAGACAAAGTGCAGTGCAGAAAGCCACACGACAAAAGGGAGACACACACACACCCGCACGCATTCATGCACACTCATACACTCTCATTGGCGCACTGAGCAAAAGTGGAGATGATTGGCATTCCTGCTCGACACTCCTGTCTCAATTTCAGTACAAGGACTGATAATGTGTGCTCTGTTTGCACATGCTATGTTACCGTGTGTTATTAGCCTCCAACCAGCTGTGGATAGTGGAGCCTGTCAGTGCTGCTGGTGGGTGTTTCCACCCTTGCTGGCCATCTCCTTGAGAGCTGCACATGCTGGAGCTGTACATACAGTACGTTATCAGCTAAACTTTGTCCAGAGGAATATGCACTACAGAAACCCCAGCAGGGACCTAAACCTTTGATCCTCTGCACATATAAATACCAATTGTGTGTGTTGCACCACGGTGCTGTCTTAGGTGAATAGCAGTTCTTGTTGCTGATATGCTTCTCTTCAGCTGACCTTTGGCACATGCTGCAATGCACATGGTGCACACGACCAGGACAAGGCTTCTGTCTGCTGAAGGCTGGTGCCACTTCCCACATCACCACCAACACCTCACCATGCAGACATGTCCATGCACTGTCAGTGGTGGTGGTCACAGTCCCAGCATGTTAAACATGTGGATTTAGTGGGCACCTTGGGCAAAAAGGTCCAGATGTTGGGGTAGGGGCACACATGGACAGCTATGCAGCCCCCCCTAACAGCTAGCCATACAGCCCCCCCTACCAGCTGGCCATGCAGGGGCCCCATCACCACCTGCCACCGATATGTCTCAGGGGGATGATGACAGCCACTGCTGTAGTATTTCATAAGAACATAAGAACATAAGATATGCCATACTGGGTCAGACCAAGGTCCATCAAGCCCAGTATCCTGTTTCCAACAGTGGCCAATCTAGGTCATACGTACCTAGCAGTTTCCCCAAAAGACACAGGTTCCGCAATGCTTGTACTGGGTCAAGCATTGATATCCTGGGTCCCTTCTTAATAATGGTTTATGGACCTTTCCTCCAGGTACATGTCCAAACCGTTTTTAAACCCAGCTATACTAACAGCCTTTACTACATCCTCCGGTAACAAATTCCAGAGTTTGATTACACGTTGAGTGAAAAAATATTTTCTTTTATTAGTCTTAAATAGTTTACCCTGTAGCTTCATTGCATGTCCCCTAGCCTTTCTATATTCTGATAACGTAAACAATTGATCTACGTTTACCCGTTCCACTCCGTTCATTAATTTATAGACTTCCATCATATCTCCCCTCAGCCGTCTCTTTTCCAGGTTAAAGAGCCCTAACCTTTTTAGCCTTTCTTCATAGGAGTATCCTTCCATCCCCTTTACCATTTTGGTGGCTCTTCTCTGAACCTTTTCTAATAAATCTATATCCTTTTTAAGATACGGCAACCAGAATTGCACACAATATTCAAGGTGCGGTCTCACCATGGAACAATATAGAGGTATTATAATATCTTTTGTTTTATTTTCCATTCCTTTCCTTATGATACCTAGCATTCTATTTGCTCTCTTGGCTGCCGCTGCACACTGGGCCAAGGGTTTTAACATGTTATCCACAATGACGCCTAAATCTTTTTCCTGGGTGGTGGTTCCTAATGTGGAACCTTGCATTGTGTAACCATATTTTGGGTTGTTCTTCCCTAGGTGCATAACTTTGCACTTGTCTACATTAAATTTCATCTGCCATTTTGATGCCCAGTCTTCTAATTTATCAAGATCCTCTTGCAATTTTCCACAATTCTCTTGGGTTTTAACAACTTTAAATAGTTTTGTGTCATCTGCAAATTTGATAACCTCACTCGTTATTCCACTTTCCAGATCATTTATGAAATGTCAAAAAGCAGCGGACCCAGCACAGATCCCTGGGGTACACCACTATTCACCTTTCTCCATTGGGAAAATTGGCCATTTAGCCCAACCCTCTGCTTTCTATCTTTTAACCAGTTCTTGATCAACAGTAGTACTTCCTCCTATCCCATGACTCTTTAGTTTTGCCAAAAGTCTCTGATTAGGGATGGATAAGGAAGCTTATCAGGACCTAGAAGAGAGGCGTAAAAAGAAGGAATTTGCCATAATAAAGGGACGTATTTTAAAAGGTCCGGGACTTAAAACTCCATTTGCTCCTAGAAAGCAGGTAATTCTTGGCTACAATAAGGAACAGAGTGCCCCTAGTGGTGGAAAGGAGAGGGAATACAGGCCCAGGGTAAGGAACCCTTACGTCACTGCATTCCCTAATCACTCAGCTGCCACGAGGGAGTTTGATCTCTCTCACCTGAGAGGGGAGAGGGTGGAGCAGCAGCCTGAGAAGTTTAAGTTTGGCTCAGCGAGAACAGAAAAGAGACGGGGGACAAGCAGACCAGGGACAAGCAGAAAGGAGAGGGCAAACAGGACACGTGGCCATTTTCTGTCGGTGCTGGTAGTGCGCAGTCCCAGGCCATCCACTGAGTAGGTAGGAGCCCGCCTAGGGAAGCGGGTTCTGGGGTGGGGGGGGGCATACATGGACATCCTCACATCCCCCCATCACTGCCTACCACTATTATGTCCCCTCCAAATGGGGGCGGGATGGCTGGGGGGATGTCAGGTCTGTACCCTAGCGACTATTGGCTAGGGTGGACCAGGTAGATATTGGTGGATTGTGTTTGGCCTCGGTTAACTGCTGTCTTGCTGATCTCCGGTGTCTATGTTTCTATGTGCCACCTAGGCACCCGCCTGGTCCACCCTGTGCCCCAGCTGCCCATGTTACATGTCCCGCCTGCGGCCCCCTATGCCTCATTTACACCATCGCCATAGTGGCCATTCATACTTTGGCACTATGGTATTGATGTACATGGAGCACTACTATCACAGTTTTTGGGCTCCCTGCCTGGT
Organism: Ichthyophis bannanicus; assembly: GCA_033557465.1. Taxonomy (NCBI): domain Eukaryota; kingdom Metazoa; phylum Chordata; class Amphibia; order Gymnophiona; family Ichthyophiidae; genus Ichthyophis; species Ichthyophis bannanicus. The sequence continues at coordinate 437,892,490 of CM066035.1, forward strand.
CTGTACATTGCTGACAAGAAAATGGTTTCTCTCTCCTGCATATGTGCATCTAACGGCAGGTTTTCAATCGCATTAGGATTCAGCTCTTCAGATCAGCGCGTTAGTGTGAATGGAGCTTCTCCCCGCCCACACTCCGCCCATTGACCCCTTCTCTCCGCCCTCTCTCCACCTTCTGCGGTGTTTTACCATGCCGCGGAACGTGAATGATCGTTCAGTAACGATAACGTGCGTTATGAGATGTTAACGATCGTAACGCACGTTAACGATCATAACGCGCATTAACGTTACTTAACGATCGTTAACATTAAATAACGCGTGTTATGTAACGTTACCGCAGTTTAGTAAACATACTCCTAAGACTAATAAGAGAAAATATTTTTCACTCAACATGAAATCAAACTCTGGAATTTGTTACCGGAGGATGTAGTGAAAGCTCTTAGTATAGCTGGGTTTAAAAAAGATTTGGAGAAGTTCCTGGAAGTAAGGTCCATAAATCATTATTAAAAGGGACCCAGGATATCACGGCTTGACCCAATACAAGCATTGAAGAACCTGTGACTTTTGGGGAATTTGTTATGACCTAGATTGGCCACTGTTGGAAACAGGATACTGGGCTTGATGGACCTTGATCTGACCCAGTATGGCATATCTTATGTTCTCAACTTAAGGCGGTTGTGCAATCAATATCTCTGTTAGGCAGATAGCACTGGCAGTCCATGCTGAAAGTGGATATTCAGCACCAGAGGATATTTAGATTCATGTGCCGAATATCCAGTTTAATTTAAAATACCATGACCGGCACTAAAAAAAAATGCCAACCATGGAGTTTAAATATTGACCCAATAATTCCTAATCCCCCTACTATTTGCAGGAAGAAAATTCCATTCTATTTTTGCCTGATATGAAAGCAATTTTTCAAAACTCTTCTTGAAGCAAAATTTTCTAATAGTAGGTTAAGCCCGATGGAACCTGGTATCCTTTGTGAATTTCACTAAATTCACCATATACACAGGGACTAAGCCATACACACCTTAATAATCAAATATAAATATTTTTACAGATTAAAAATAATGAATATGACGTGTGAAAGTTCTAAAGTCCCAAAGGCTTGTTTAGCCATGTGAAAAACCTCTAACCTCCAAGAGTATAATTGTTGTTCTGTCTACTTTGATCAACTATGGGCTTTTTAGTAGAGATCAGAGCATTTCAAAATGAAGATGTTGTTATGTTGTTAAGTGCCATCTAGTCATTGTCAACTCATGATGACCCTCTGGATAGTTGCCTAAATTCCATTCATTCTTCATTCAGGCAGCTAATTCTTGATAGAGTGGTATCCATAACTGCTGTTATTGTATCCGTCCATCTCCTTGCGAGCCTTCCTTTTTATGTTAGCCTGCAACCTTGCCAAGCATGATGTCTTTCTCTAATGATCTCTCTAATCGCATGATGTGTTCAAAATATGAAAGTTGAAGTCTTATCATCTGAGATTCAAAAGAAAGCTTGGGTTTGATTTATTTATTTATTTAATAGTATTTCTATCCTGCCTTTTCATTTAATCAAGGTGGTTTAAATTAACATTAACTTATTCAAAGAACTTCAATTTTAAACAATAACTTATGCAAAGAACTTTCAATTGTAAACAGTAACATCACATTTCAAAAAACTTAGGGGTATGTTTACTGAACTGCGGTAATGTAACAGCGTCTACGTTAATGCACGTTAACGTTACCTAACGTGCGTTAACGTTACATAACGTGCGTTAACGTTACATAACGTGAGTAAGCCTTACCAGCTGCGTTAAGGACCAGTGAGGGGTGGAGAGAGGGCAGAGAGAAGGGGGTCAATGGGCAGGGAGTGGATGGGGAGAGGCTTGAACATTACCACGAATGAAAACCTCATGTTAGAGGTACCGGAGAGAGAAACCGTTTCAGTCAGCAATGTACAGCATAGGCAGGGAGCCCAAGAAAGGTAATAGTTGTGCTACCTGTGCAGCAACAGCATAGTGGTCAGGTATGAAAGGTCACTATGGTGATGTCGCAAATGGGGCATATGGGGCTGTATGCAGGACAGGCAGTGGGTGCAGCCGGGGTGCAGAGAGGACTAATCAGCCGCCTATGTGGCACATAGGAACACAGAAACACACCAGCAGCAAGACAGCATATGACCATGGCCAAACATGCACAGCAATCTGTGCTCTATAGTGTCGCATCCAGGGGACACATGGCCAGTAGGTACCACAAACATCACACAGGAAGCACAATGCCTGTAATGGGGCAAGCAATGAACATCTGGGGATCATGCCTACAAGGGTCTCTGCACCTTCCACAGGCTACGTCCAAAATAGACCAGACACCCAACTAAACAAACACCCATTACTACAGTTCCTGGAAGGCAGTGCAGAGTGTGACCATGCGTCATTTGAAACATATGTACACCCAGTAGTCCAAACCAGGTATACCATACCTGCACTGCATGCCCTAGCCAGTCCAAAGTCTGCTGGGATAATACCAGCTATCTACCAGGTACACCCTAGCCAATAGCTGCGGGATCAATAACCTGACACCCAAAGTCAGCATCAGCCCATGTGGAAGGGACATAACAATGGCAGGCGGAGATGGAGGGGATGTGGGGATGTACAGGTAGGCCTTCTACCCCAGAAGCCAGATGCTAGGCACCCACCTACCTGTATAGTGGATGGCATGGGACAGGGCACCACCATCACAAACACCATATGGGCATGTCAGCATGGTGTGGGAGAGGGTGTTGGTGGTGATGGGGCAGTGACACCTGCCCTCAGGGGAACAAGGCCATTCCCTCCTCCAGGGCATCATGGACAGTGCAACAGACAAGGTCTGGAAGATGAAAGGCAAGGTAGCCACTGGGACCACAGCCCTTCTGTGACAGCAGGGTAATGCAGTACACACAGACAGTGTGTCCTGGAACAGAAAGTCCCAGCTGTGGCTTTTACACAGCACACCCTCATGTTTTGCCCTACAATGCAGAAAAACCATCAGAATGTGCAATCCCCAAAGCAGCGGGAAACAGGGCGACAAACACCCACTCACACTGCTAGGTACGTATGCTTCTCACCACCACCAAAATATTGTCTATTAGAAAACGTTTTGGTGGTGGTGGTGAGAATCGAGGAGGAATGTGACACATACTATCTACCCTTTTGATGTCTAGGACATCTGTACCTTGCACTCACAGAGGTGCAAGACAGAGGTCTCCAAATCCAGCCCTGGGAGCCACAAACCAGTCAGGATGGCAGGCTATCTCTAATGCATATATATCTCTTGCATATTCATTAAGGATATCCCAAAAACCTGCAGGATTGCAGACCTCCAGGACTGGATTTGAGCAGCTCTGCTGTAGAGGCATGGCCACACAAACATGGTGTGTGTCTAGACACTCTTCTACCCAAATAACAGGTGTCAATGACAGCCAAACCCTAACACTGGGTACACAATAATTTGGGTGGTGACTTAACCCAGAGAGCCACATGTGAGTGTGCAATGCAGATGAACACCAAATAATCTTCATAGTTACTGCAGAGAACACCTGGCACACAGTGGTAGTAATGGGGACATACAGCAGGACCACTCACCAGCAGCACATGTGCTGCTGACTTAGTGCTGTGTGGCCATCCTAACACTCAGGGTGAACTCTGAATATGCACAATGTCCTGGTCTGTAGCTGCTCTGTGGCAGCATCACACAGTGTCTGGTCTTTTTTTCAGGCTGAGGTACCTGAGAGATGCAGGTCCCATTGGGTCATCAGCTGTATACAGCTAATCAGCATGTGCACTGCATCATGGTTACTGTTGGGGTTCTTGTGTGGTGCCCTGCAGTGTTCTTGTATGCAGCATTTGCTGTGGTGCTCACATTGGTGGTGTAGCCTACAGATTTCTGCTACTGGTCATGGGTTCAATTCCTCTCTATTCTCTTTTAATTTTATGCCTGTTGTACACAACTACGTTCCATTCCTGTGACAGTCATATCTGTGCAGATCTGTGCTGTTACCACATTATACCCTCATCACAGTAACCAACCATCCTTCTGTCTGTCTATATGTGTCTGAACCAAAAACAGAAGAGTGGCAGGTTCACACACAACACCTTTATTGAGCAAACAATAGGTGGCCTAAACCCAACACAGGACCGTGTTTCGTGGCATACTTCATCAGGGGTTATCAGGGCACACTAAAAAACATATAAATAATACAATTATAAATTATCAAATAGACACAATTAAAACCATACTTTAAAATAAAAGGCGAAAAACAATATTTTAAAAAACAATAATAAAGTTAGAAATTGCACATTAAGAAACTTTGGCATATTATTCCATAAGAGGCTTTGGTCTCAGATGAAGGACAAAACATTTCTAAGATCTACTGTGTCCCGTAAAAACAATTTGATACTCAAAAATACGACTGAAAGTACAGTCAAAATTATAATTAAGAAAACAAAATCTGTACATATATATTTCTAATATCTAATGTGTTACATGCAATTGATATGGAACACAAAAACAATTAGAGGTACAATAAAATTAAAATTATAATTAGAAAAACTTAAGAATACAGTGAAACTTAAAATGAAGGATCAGGATGTGATTAGAAAAATCAGTTATAAGATCTATGTACTTAAAAATGACCTCTAAAAAGATCACATATAAAACGGAGAGCTAGAGGGATGAGGAGGACAAATATGGAGAAAGTAATGAGGTTATTTAGACAAAATTGCTAATATAAATTAAAATTACCTGATTGGTGTGTGGTGGTTACAGACTACCCAATGCACTTAAATGTGTAATTAAAGTCGCTGTTACCATAAACAAAATCCTTCTGTAAGAAAGAACATAAATTTAAAATCAAACTAAAAAAAGGCAATGCGGCCCAGAACAGATAGATTATCCATTATCAAGGAAAAAATAATAAGCTAAGGAAGTGGATCACTTTATTAACTGCCATTCCAATGTGTCAAGAATAATAACTAAATAACTAAATATCTCTAGGATGACAAGGAGGAATCTTATATGTATCTTTTAATGGAATCCACAAAAACACCTATGGGGGTTAAACGTGCCGAGTACTGGAAATTGTTGCCAGAATAAGAGAGAAACTTGGCACTCTGTACGACTACAAAAAGCATATTTGATGTATGAAAATTAAGAATAATAAAAATGTTACCCAGAACGGGGAACACTTCGGTGAAGTGTTACCCTTAAACGGAACACCCAGTTTATGGGAACGCAAAAAAAACATTAACTCAAACTTGTCCTAAAAACCAAATTTTAAAAGACCAATTTATGAAACATTACAAAGTTATTGGGAACCTGTTCTACCTATTTTGATAAAATCAAGTTGCCACTATCAACGTTTACCATTCCTCCATGTTGATAGGGTATGCCGATTCAAGGGTCCCAAAATGGGGCAATACATATATAAAACTTAAAACTATAACCGTTCTGAAATACGTTGAAATTCTTACATAAAAAAGCTTTACAATACCTACTCAAACTTTTACCTGTTCGAAAGATACAAACGCATGTTACTCCTTCAAGCACTCAAAAAAACGCCAGCGCATGCGTATTAAAAGGGTTACAAAGACCGGAAGTGTCAAAGTCTTAAAACCCGATACAATAGCTTACATTAATCTTACATTATTGAATGTGTAATAGCCAAAAAGAAGACTTACTCTTACCACAAGGCTTATGCTACCCGAAATTGATACAATTGTTCCTTTGGAAACCTGCTGCGTCGGGAGCATAATAATACCGCAATTCTAGACACCTCATTAAAACCGTCAAAGGCACATAATTAAAAGTTAAAAGTTAAATGCCCCTCTAAAAATAATTGGTGAAAAAAAAGAACATATACGTAAAGCACCATAAGAGAAGACCTTTTAAAATTTAATAAAAATATAAGGCCGATCGATCATTGTGCATAAACAAAAACATGTGTGACATGAAGTGAGTGAATAAGGATGGGTGAAGTAAATTAACAGAAGAGAAAACAATTTTAAAAGACCAATTTATGAAACTTACAAAGTTATTGGAAACCTGTTCTACCTATTTTGATAAAATCAAGATGCCACTATCAACGTTTGCCATTCCTCCACGTTGATAGGGTATGCCGATTCAAGGGTCCAAAAAGGGGGCAATACATATATACAACTTAAAACTAAAACCGTTCTGAAATACGTAGAAATTCTTACATAAAAAAGCTTTGCAATACCTACTCAAACTTTTACCTGTTCGAAAGATACAAACGCATGTTATTCCTTCAAGCACTCAAAAAAACGCTAGCGCATGCGTATAAAAAGGGTTACAGAGACCGGAAGTGTCAAAGCCTTAAAACCCGATACAATAGCTTACATAAATCTTGCATTATTGAATGTGTAACTGCCAAAAGGAAGACTTACTCTTACCACAAGGCTTATGCTACCCGAAAATTGATACAATTGTTCCTTTGGAAACCTGCTGCGTTGGGAACATAATAATACCGCAATTCTAGACACCTCGTTGAAACCGTCAAAGGCACATAATTAAAAGTTAAAAGTTAAATGTCCCTCTAAAAATAATTGGTGGAAAAAAGATATATAAAGCACCATTATAGAAGACCTTTTAAAATTTAATAAAAAATATAAGGCCGATCGATCGTTGTGCATGAACAAAAACATGTGTGACATGAAGTGGGTAAATAAGGATGGGTGAAATAAATTAACAGAAGAGGAAACAAAAAACTATATGTATTGTGACCCACTAGCCGGCCCAGAGGCTGAGAGGTGCTTGAGCTGCTTAATGGGGCAATGCTTTTATTGGTGGTTACGCCCCGGGAAGGCAGTCTGGTTCCCGTTGTAGTACCTTAACCCAATAAGTGTAGTTGAGGCTGAGTGTAAGGTAAACATAGGATTTATTCCCCGTCCCGGAGGATTCAAAAACATGGAACAAAAAGTTAAACAGACCATCCGTCTGACATTTAAACAAAGGAAAATACTGTAACAAAAATGTAAGCTTTCTTCAGCATTCAAAGTAACATCACAAGCAAAAGGAAACAGTTTTTCACTCACGTGAACTCTTCAGCTGTTTATCCAATTAACTCTTTAGCTGCTTCAGCACACAGAATAAACAGCACTTGATACAGGTTTCCTGCAGTCCAAACCTGTATCTTGTAAAACCTTTTCAGGGAAAGCTAATTATATTTCTCCCTCATTTCCTCCTCTGCAATTCTGCATAGCTCCTTGAATGAGCATGTGAAGCCTTCCTCTACCCTCGTGGTTTGTGGGAAGTTACCGTACTGTTTGTACTTCTCTTTCTCCTCCTGAGCTCTGCACAGCTCTTCATATGAGCTTAGGTAGTCTGGGTGTTCTAAATCCCACCTCTTAGGGATAACACGTCTCACTTCACCTCTGGGAGCTTCCTGCTTTCTGTTACATGGATAGCCCTTCTCTTTCTCCTCCTGAGCTCTGCACAACTCCTCATACGAGCTTAGGTAGTCTGGGTGTTCTAAGTCCCACCTCTTAGGTATAATACGTCTCACTTCACCTCTGGGAGCTTCCTGTTTTCTGTAACGTGGATAGCCCCGTTTTGGTTTCTTTCTCTCCCAGCGTCTATCTCTCTCAGGGGAATGTGCCTCAAGGTAAGAATTCTTCCTTTCTGTTTGTCTGTAGTTAAACTGCTTATTTGTGAACTTAGCTGTAGGACTGCCCTTCCTTATTGCCTTATTGCAATACTCCTCAGGGTATTGATAGGATTTGCCTTGCTGTTTCCCACAGCCTCTCTGCAAATCACTCACCTCTGCCTCTGTGGAGTTTTTCCTTGGCACTGTCCTCACAGCTTCCACTTGCGTTCTCTGCTGAATTCTTTCACCTCTGCTCTCGTGGCTTCCCTCTGAGATATTTCCAGAGCTTTCACTTAAGCTCTCCTGGCTTCCCTCTGGGATATTTCCAGAGCTTTCACTTAAGCTCTGGTCTGAGCATTCCACTATGCTCTCCTTGATTCTCCCACCTGTGCTTTCTGGGGCTTTCGTCTGAGCCTCCTGAGCTCTCTGGCTTCTCTCTGCTTTCCAAGCTTTCCAAGCCTCCCAGGCTATCAGCCTTCTCTGAGCTTTCTGAGACCTCCAAGACTTCCATGACCTCCTTAACCTCCAAGCTCTCCTGGACTTCCAACCTCTCGGACAACCTTTCTGAGCTCTTGGACAACCCTTCCAAGCTCTCGGACACCCCCTCTGAGCTCTCGGACACACTCTCCAACTCCTTGGACACCCCTTCTGTTAGTGACTGAGTCCTTACTATATCCTGCTCAGTGTTAGCTTGGGCTCCACCCCCTTGCAGCTGCTCCCCATTTTCTAATGAGCTCTGAGCTCCATTACTGCTTGGGCGTTCCCTAACACCATGTGCAAGTGTTTTCTCTGGTTGCTCTTGGCAACCCTCTCTCATTTGTGAAGCTGAGCTGTCACTTTCTCTGCTCTTTTCCTCACTTTTGTTTACTTCTATAGGCACTGCTGGTGTCACCTCGTGACAGTATATACCGACATGAACAAATCTAAACCACATATGTTGAAACCTATGAACTGATAAAAGTGAAAAATATAAGAAAATGAACGGGTATCCATGAAAAATGAGGAAAAGAAATTCTAATGATAAAAACAAATATTAATGCAAAAACGGCAAGTATTAATTAACTTGATGTTCATAAAGGAGGCCATAAAAAACCAATCTACATGAAGGTGAAAGGCTAAGAGAAAGACTAAAAACGCAGTTTGTACCTTAATGTTCTGCCATAGACTTCAGAATAAAATGATAAAACAATAAAACAATGAATATGATTAACACCCGTTTCGGGGCTGCTGAGACGAGTTCGGGGCTGCTGAGGAGAGTTCGGGGCTGCTGAGGAGAGTTCGGGGCTGCTATGGAGAGTGCAGATTGCGGTGCCGGAGGCAGGCAGTGCCGAAGCTCGGCGTGCAGGGCCTAGGATCGAGGTGCACAGGCCTCCTGCGGCCTATTTCAGGTGCTGTCCGGGGGAGTAGGGACTGGAAAGGGGGGGGGGCTTCGGTGCCGGCTTCCTGCACGCTCCGGTCACAGTCCAGAGCACAGGAGACATTCAGTCATCCCCACGGCGGTATTATTGTTATGACGGGACAAAGGGGCAGGGGGAAAAGGGGCAGGGGAATGAGGGGTGGTAGGCGGTCCCCGGGTTGGGCTCCTAGGGGCTCGGGAGGCCAGGCCAGGGGGAAGACAGGGGTGCCACGGCCTGCTGGGCACAGGGTCCCAGGCAGGGGTGATGTTGCAGTGCCCCCTGGCAGTTCTGGGAGACCCCGGGGGAGTAGGGCTTGTCGTGGCCAGGAGGTGGCTCAAGGGGCACTAGAGGGGCCGGTACCAAGTGGGGTTATGGGGGCAAGGTCCATTGGGGGAGTGGCAGGCATTGCTGCTCCGCTTCCTCCGGTGGCGGACTCCACGGGGGTGGGGGGGCACCGCAGTTGCCAGCGGGGTGGCAGTGTTCAGCTTGGGGTCAGGATGGGTGGGTTGGGGGAGGCCCATGGGGCTGGCCTATAGTTCCGGGGGGTGGGGGCCTTTCGAGTTGGTACTATTGGCGGGGAGGGGGGCAGGGTTCCTCCAGGGTTGATTGGACGGGGCCTTGGCAGCTTCCCTGGGGCTTGTCAGGTTCCCCTTCCTTTTTTCCGGTGTCTCCACAGGTGCCGACCGGAGATGGGGGGAGGACGACACTGAGCGCCACAGGACGGACTATGGCTGATGTACCAATGGCGCAGCGTGAGGACCTGCAGGAGGTGCTTCCGGCGTCGGCGTCTACCCTATCAGATGTCGTGCAACCACGGACTTCGGCTGATGGTGAGTTACAAGAGACTCTGGCTGAACAGGGCGTGGCGGTTAGCCAGGCAGGGGGGGTTGGAGGCAAGGTGAAGAAGAAGAGCCGTAACTCGCGTAAGCGACGTCGGAGGGGGGGCTCATCTTCGTCTTCATCTTCGTCGTCCTCGTCGGTTGGGGGTGGGGGCGGGCAACCCGTCGGGGGTGGGGGGGTGGTCGGTGGGGGAGGTGGGGGTGCTATGTTGGCCTCGTTTTCAGAGCTGTGGGGAGGGGTGCCGCGTAAGCTTAGGCGTAAGATATGGAAGCGGAAATACATAGATATCTTCCGCCTGCTGGAAGGTAGGAAGCGTTCGGGGGACAGCAGGCATAAAAGGAAGGCGGACGAGAAGGCGGGCAGGGTCAAGAATGCTTCACGGAACGTTATCAACTGGACGAGGGCTTTTCTTCGGTTAGCTAGCGTCTGGGGGCAGCGTTACCCGGGGCAATGCGGGATGTTGCTTGCCTACGCCGACTCAATTCTGGAGGCGGCTCAGACTCATGATGGTTGGGCATGGCTCAACTATGATGAGAAGTTTCGGGACAAGATGGAGGAGAATCGCGCCTTGTCCTGGGGGACCCAGGACATCAGCCTCTGGTTAACGCAGATGTCTGCAAAAGGGGGGGCTGGTGCGGGGGGGCAAAAAGGGGTCGCTGCTGCATCGGTGAGTGCAGGGCGGCCATTTCGGAGTGGCCTGGCTCCCGGTTTCCAAAAAGGCGCTGGTGAGGGGGTCGGGGACGTCTGTTGGCGCTTTAATAAGTCGTCTTGCCCCTTTCCGGACTGTAAGTTCCGGCATAGTTGCTCCTTATGTGGGGGAGGACACTCTGCTCTCCATTGTGGCAAGAAAGGACCCACACCCACGGCCGCGAAGCAGTAATAGTTCGATGGAGTTGGCCCCTACCCCTATCCTTTTTTCGGCACTCAGGCCTTGGTTGAGGCGTTATAAGCGGGTTAAGGCTCGGCGGGTCTTGGAGGGGGGTTTCCAGTATGGGTTCCCCATACCAGTAGTGGGGGAGGGGGGCCCGGTGATGGCACGCAATGCACCATCGGTGAAGCGTCTAGCTCAGGTGGTTCGATGTAAATTGGCCATTGAGTTGGCCCTCGGCAGGGTGGCTGGGCCCTTTGTGGACCGGCCATGTCGGAATTTTGTGGTATTTCCTTTGGGCATTGTTCCTAAGAAGGAGCCCGGGAAATTCAGGCTCATTCACAACTTGTCCTTCCCTGAGGGGGCATCGGTGAATGATCTCATTCCGCGCGAATTGTGCGCGGTGCGGTACGCGTCGTTTGATGAGGCCGTGCGGCTGGTGCGCGAGTGTGGGCGCGGGTATTTGCTAGCAAAAGTCGATATTGAGTCCGCTTTTCGCCTGCTGCCGGTGCATCCTGCTTCCTTCCATTTATTGGGTTTTGTGTTTGAGGGCCGCTATTACTTCGACAAGTGCCTGCCGATGGGCTGCTCGGTCTCTTGTCGTTACTTTGAGAGGTTCAGTTCCGTCATGCACTGGGTTTCTGGAGGTGTCCGTCGGCTCTCGGAACGTGGTCCACTACTTGGATGACTTTCTATTTGTTGGTTCGGCGCCGTCCGGGCTATGTCGTGAACTGCTGGATGGGTTCATGCGGCTCGCGCGGGAGTGGGGGGTGCCTCTCGCGGCGGACAAGACTGATGGTCCTGCCACGTGCCTCACGTTTCTTGGAGTGGAATTGGATTCGGTTGACATGGTGGCGCGCCTGCCTCCAGGCAAGGTAGTGCGTTTGCGGGTGTTAGTGGCGAACGTTTTGTGGGCGGAAAAAGTTACGTTGCGGGAGATGCAGGCCTTGTTGGGCTCCCTTAACTTTGCCTGCAGGGTTATCTCTATGGGCCGGGTGTTCCTGCGGCGCTTGTCGGCGGCTGCCTCGGCAGTGCCGCGTCCGCATCATCACATCCGGGTCTCCCGGAGCATGAGGGCGGATCTCGGGGTTTGGGACCAGTTCTTGAGAGATTTTAATGGGGTTACAGTCCTCCTCGCAAAGGAAGTGTCTTTGTTCGATTTACAGATTTTCACGGACGCGGCGGGTGGTTTCGGACTGGGCGTCTATTTTGGGGGAGCATGGTGTGCTGAGCCGTGGCCGTCGGCCTGGCGGGCGGCGGGATTAACCGACAGTATCACGTTTTTGGAGCTGTTCCCCATTTTGGTGGTTTTGGAGCTGTGGCCGGATAGGCTTCGTAATCGGCAACTGTTGTGGTGGTGCGACAATGAGGCGGTGGTCCATGTTATTAATCGCTATTCCCCTCGTTGCGCGCGAGTGGCGGCTTTGATGAGGGAGGTGATTTTTGCCTGTTTGCAGTTGAATCTGGTAGTGAGGGCTCGACATGTTCCGGGATATGCTAACCAGGTCGCTGATGCTCTTTCTCGTTTCAAGTGGGACTTGTTTTGGCGCTTGGCACCAGAGGCGGACCCTGTGGGGCAGTCGGTCCCCGAGCGTTTATGGCGGCTTGGCCTCCAGGTTTCCTGAGCTTGCTGAGGTGTTCGGTGTCGTCGGCGACCTGGCGTTCTTACTGCAAGGGCTGTGACAGTGTGGTGGCCTTCTTAGTGACTCGTGGATGGCGGCTGGGCCCGGTGCCTGATCACCTCATTGGTGAATACATTGTGGCAGAAAAGGCCGCGGGGATGGCTCTCTCCACTGTGCGGTCTCACCTTGCCGGCTTTGCCTTTTTCTCTAAGGCGGTTGGGTGGGCGGTGCACAGTTGGGGGTTTCTTTCTCGCCGACTTTTATTGGGGTGGGAGCGTGCTACCCCTCCCCAGTCGGACAAGCGGCAGCCAATTTGCCCATAGTAGTGGAGTCCGAATACGAGGCTCTGCTGTTCCGGGCTGTGTTTTGTGTGGCCTTCTTTGGGGCCTTCCGGTCGGGGGAATTGGTGGCGTCCAGTAGGGGGTTGGGGGGTGCGGCTCTGCAACTCCATCACGTGCGTTTGGCACAAGGGCAGCTGAGCATATGGTTGTCCCGGTCTAAGACCGATCAGAGAGGGAGGGGTGTGTGGGTGCATTTAAGGCCGCTTCCGGCTTCTACTATCTGTCCGGTAGCGGCTATGGTGGCGTACTTGCGGGTGCGTCCTCCGGGAGGTGAACTGCTATTTGTGCATGCGGATGCGCGGTGTTTGACGCGTTTTCAGTTTCCGCGGTTCTGCGGATGGTAGTGCAACAGATGGGTTTATCACCTGGTGACTTCGCACCGCATTCCTTCCAGATTGGGGCCGCTACTAGTGCGGCACTGGCTGGTTTGCCGGGTACCGATATTCAGCGGATCGGCCGCTGGCGTTCGAATGCATTTAAGGGATATGTACGTTTGTGAGCTTGGCGGTCTGTGTATTGGGTGCTAACTTTGTTTTTTCTTTTAGATGGGATTCGGGTGCCGTTTGCCTGCTGGATAGTCGGCCATTCCTTTGTGTACTGGGCCGGCCAGCAGGCAGCTTTACGGCCGCTCGGGGCGAACCTGGGACTGCAAGCTGACGAGGTGGCATTATCATGGCTGGGCGAGCGCGGCCTGCGCTGGTTACAACTCTTGCCCTTGCTACGGCACCATCAACGCGTCAGAGGATCCCCAGAGTACTTGTTGCTGCATCTAGGCGGCAATGATTTGGCGTCATGGACAGTGAAGCAGCTGATCAGAGCAGTTCAGCGGGATTTGGGGGAAGTGTTGTTAATGTTCCCCGGTGTCATATTGCTCTGGTCTGACATAATTCCCAGGCCTGCTTGCTGGGGCCATCGGCGGTGGTCCCGTGGGTTAGTTAAAATTAATCAGCAAATTGGCCGTTGGGTTTTGGCTCACGGGGGTTATCAGATTTTGCATTCCTGGGTGGAGGTCGAATGCGCGGGCCTGTATCGTTCGGATGGGGTACATCTTTCCCCGGTTGGGATAGATTTACTCCTGAATGATTGGCAGGAGGCCTTGGAGTTGGGCTGTGTCGGGCGGGATGGCTGGTCGCAGCTTTGATTCTGGTGGGGGGGGCTCAGGGACAGGTGTCACTGAGCCTGTGGCGGGATCCCGGAGGTGTCCGGGGTCCGGAGGCATGGCAATATGCAGGGCGGGGGTGGGGGTACCCCCGACCCGGAGAAGCCCTCGGCTTTTGCTAGTAATATGGCGAAGCCGGAAGAGGGGGATGGAATTGCCAGGGAACGGTTCTCGGCGGAGGCGGGAAGGAACTCACTTTGCTACCCATATGGCTGGTGAGGGATTGTCCCGCTGCCGGAACCGTAAGTTAATACAGTTATGGTTGTAATGTTATGTTGTGCTTGTTTAATAAAGCTGCGACCAGTTAATTTGCCAATAAGCGATTATGTGGTGGTTATTTGAAGGGAAAAGCGGGGGGGGGGGATGTTGGGGTTGAAGGGGACGAGGGCCACGTCCACCTTACCTGGTTAATACATATAGTTTTTTGTTTCCTCTTCTGTTAATTTATTTCACCCATCCTTATTTACCCACTTCATGTCACACATGTTTTTGTTCATGCACAACGATCGATCGACCTTATATTTTTATTAAATTTTAAAAGGTCTTCTCTAATGGTGCTTTATATATCTTTTTTCCACCAATTATATTTAGAGGGGCATTTAACTTTTAACTTTTAATTATGTGCCTTTGACGGTTTCAACGAGGTGTCTAGAATTGCGGTATTATTATGTTCCCGACGCAGCAGGTTTCCAAAGGAACAATTGTATCAATTTTCGGGTAGCATAAGCCTTGTGGTAAGAGTAAGTCTTCCTTTTGGCAGTTACACACATTCAATAATGCAAGATTTATGTAAGCTATTGTATCGAGTTTTAAGGCTTTGACACTTCCGGTCTCTGTAACCCTTTTTATATGCATGCGCTTGCGTTTTTTTGAGTGCTTGAAGGAATAACATGCGTTTGTAGTTGTCCTTTGGGAATTTTTCGAACAGGTAAAAGTTTGAGTTGGTATTGTAAAGCTTTTTTATGTGAGAATTTCTACGTATTTCAGAACGGTTTTAGTTTTAAGTTGTATATATGTATTGCCCCCTTTTTGGACCCTTGAATCGGCATACCCTATCAACGTGGAGGAATGGCAAACGTTGATAGTGGCATCTTGATTTTATCAAAATAGGTAGAACAGGTTTCTAATAACTTTGTAAGTTTCATAAATTGGTCTTTTAAAATTGTTTTCTCTTCTGTTAATTTACTTCACCCATCCTTATTCACTCACTTCATGTCACACATGTTTTTGTTTATGCACAACGATTGATTGGCCTTATATTTTTATTAAATTTTAAAAGGTCTTCTCTTATGGTGCTTTACGTATATGTTCTTTTTTTTCACCAATTATTTTTAGAGAAGCATTTAACTTTTAACTATGCGCCTTTGACGGTTTTAACGAGGTGTCTAGAATTGCGGTATTATTATGCTCCCGACGCAGCAGGTTTCCAAAGGAACAATTGTATCAATTTCGGGTAGCATAAGCCTTGTGGTAAGAGTAAGTCTTCCTTTTGGCTATTACACATTCAATAATGTAAGATTAATGTAAGCTATTGTATCGGGTTTTAAGACTTTGACACTTCCGGTCTTTGTAACCCTTTTAATGCGCATGCGCTGGCGTTTTTTTGAGTGTTTGAAGGAGTAACATGCATTTGTATCTTTCGAACAGGTAAAAGTTTGAGTAGGTATTGTAAAGCTTTTTTATGTAAGAATTTCAACGTATTTCAGAACGGTTATAGTTTTAAGTTTTATATATGTATTGCCCCATTTTGGGACCCTTGAATTGGCATACCCTATCAACGTGGAGGAATGGTAAACGTTGATAGTGGCAACTTGATTTTATCAAAATAGGTAGAACAGGTTCCCAATAACTTTGTAATGTTTCATAAATTGGTCTTTTAAAATTTGGGTTTTAGGACAAGTTTGATTTAATGTTTTTTTTGCGTTCCCATAAACGATATAAAAAAGTGCCCTGGGTGTTCCGTTTAAGGGTAACACTTCACCGAAGTGTTCCCCATTCTGGGTAACATTTTTATTATTCTTAATTTTCATACATCAAATATGCTTTTTGTAGTCGTACAGAGTGCCAAGTTTCTCTCTTATTCTGGCAACAATTTCCAGTACTCGGCACGTTTAACTCCCATAGGTGTTTTTGTGGATTCCATAAAAAGATACATATAAGATTCCTCCTTGTCATCCTAGAGATATTTAGTTATTTAGTTATTATTCTTGGCAGTTAATAAAGTGATCCACTTCCTTAGCTTATTATTTTTTCCTTGATAATGGATAATCTATCTGTTCTGGGCCGCATTGCCTTTTTTTAGTTTGATTTTAAATTTATGTTCTTTCTTACAGAAGGTTTTTGTTTATGGTAACAGCGACTTCAATTACACATTTAAGTGCATTGGGTAGTCTGTAATCACCACACACCAATCAGGTAATTTTAATTTATATTAGCAATTTTGTCTAAATAACCTCACTACTTTCTCCATATTTGTCCTCCTCATCCCTCTAGCTCTCCGTTTTATATGTGATCTTTTTAGAGGTCATTTTTAAGTACATAGATCTTATAACTGATTTTTCTAATCACATCCTGATCCTTCATTTTAAGTTTCACTGTATTCTTAAGTTTTTCTAATTATAATTTTAATTTTATTGTACCTCTAATTGTTTTTGTGTTCCATATCAATTGCATGTAACACATTAGATATTAGAAATATATATGTACAGATTTTGTTTTCTTAATTATAATTTTGACTGTACTTTCAGTCATAATTTTGAGTATCAAATTGTTTTTACGAGACACAGTAGATCTTAGAAATGTTTTGTCCTTCATCTGAGACCAAAGCCTCTTATGGAATAATATGCCAAAGTTTCTTAATGTGCAATTTCTAACTTTATTATTGTTTTTTATAATATATTGTTTTTAGCCTTTTATTTTAAAGTATGGTTTTAATTGTGTCTATTTGATCATTTATAATTGTATTATTTATATGTTTTTTAGTGTGCCCTGATAACCCCTGATGAAGTATACCATGAAACACGGTCCTGTGTTGGGTTTAGGCCACCTATTGTTTGTTCAATAAAGGTGTTGTGTGTGAACCTGCCACTCTTCTGTTTTTGTTTCTGCTTAGCCCTGAGTGGCTTGTGCTGTTTTCCTTGTTGGTTTCGTTTGTCTATATGTGTCTGCCAGTTATGTGGCGTCCTGCCCTAATGTGCAGGCTGCTACCCCATGACCTGCACTGTGACCCTTTTCTACATTGCGGTCATCATGCTTGCCTCTCCCATGTCTGCTCTGCATGACACTGCTACTCCTCTGTCCTCCTGTCATTGCACTTATCCTGCCACCTCTACCTCCTCTGGTGGACACATATTCACATCTTCTGCCACACACTGTCATTGTTGCACTTTACAGTACCATCACCCTGTGCATCGGTACAGCTGCCCCCGTTATATTTGTCCACTTTACCAGCTGCCACATGGCCCTCACGCAGATTTGGCAGGTCCTTCACCTATGACATTTACTTCCTTACATCACTTGTTAATTGGCCTTCCTTGCTGCTCTGTGCAGCGTTAGAGTTACATCTGTGTTTGGCCCATACATTTCATGCTTGTGACCTTGGTCCACCTTACTGCCCTTAGCCAACATTTCTTGGGTCACCTTAACATCCTTGGGCCATCTTTAGCATCACCTTCTGTGCGGCCAGCTTATGGGGCATGTTATATGCTGACTTGGGGGGTGCCACCCTTTCGTGCTGCCCTCTGGGGCACATTATGGCCCACCTTGGATGACGTGGTGCTCTATGATGTGCCTTATGGTGCGTCCTAAAAGGTGCATTAGGTTACGGAACTGGGGTGAGGGTTTTTTTGTCTGGCAGTACAGGTTGTTGAGATGTGTCTGACTGTTACAGGCAGGAAAATTAATTGCCTCTTACACCCTAATGAAATTTGCCCACTGAGGAATTGAACTCATGACTGCTGTATCAGCAGTCATTGTATTAACCACTGTGCTACACCTCTGTTTCGCTGATCTTATGCCAGGGCGCAAAATTAAGGTTAACGCACGATAACGCGCCACTGCGCCCTCTATAGCGCGATAATGGCAAGGCACCCTCTATCGTGCAATAAGCCGCCATTGCTACCTTGCCGCAGAAACGCCCACTACCTTATATGGCATTCCTCATGTTATCGCTGCAACTAGCGCAGGTAACATTAAGATGGTTTAGCAAACATACCCCTTAAACAGACTTGTAACTTCATACTCCTTTTACAAGGAACATTCAATTGTAAATTGTAACATTACATTTCAAAAACGTAAACAGTCTTGTAACTTCCTACATTAAGGGGTATGTTTACTAAACCGTGCTAATGTTACCGGCGCTAGGTGCAGCGTTAACATGAGCAATGCCATATAAGGAAGTGGGCGTACTGGCATTGAAGTAGCAATGGCCGAGTAACGCGCAATAGAGGGCACCTTGGCTCGTTAACACGCAGTAACCTTAATTCCATGCCAGCACTGTGTTAGCAGCTATAGATTTGTAGCCCACTTATTAATACAATGACTGCTGAGCCAGAGGTTATGGGTTTGATCCCTCAGAGGTCTCATCTAATAAGACGTTTTGAGGCAATCCCTTTTCCTGCCTGTAACAATCAGACACATCTCTACAATCTGTGCTGCCAGCAAAAACACCCTCACCTCAGTGCCCTAACCTAAGGTGACTCATAAGGCGCCCCATAGGGCACAGTATAAAGTGCCCTGACTGCCAAGGCACCTTATAATGTGCCCTATAGGGCAATTTATAGGGCACCCTATAGGGAGCCCTATGGGGCACCTTATACAGTGCCCTGGCTGACAAGGCACTTTATAATGTGCCCTATAGATTACGGCACTGAGGTGAGGGTATTTTTGGATGGCAACACAGATTGTAGAGATGTGTCTGACTGTTACAGGAATTAAAAGGAAATGCCTCAGACAGCCTTATTAAATAACACCACTGCAGGATCAAACTCATGACCTCTGCCTCACAGTCATTGTATTGACCAGTGAACTACACCTCTACAGCATTCATCACAGCGCTAGCTGGCTACAGAAAGACTGCAGGTCACTGCACAAACTGTATGCTGTGGTTACCAGGATAGGGTAAACCCACCAGTACCCATGATGCACTGCACATACAGGACAGCAGTCTACATCTGATCAAAGGATGGATTATGCTTCTGTACAGCACCTCAGTCTGGTAGGGGGAACTGACCGTGTGTGTCACTGGCACACAGTAGCTACAGACTACCCCCCTGCTCTTATAACAAGTGACCATGGCAACCACACTGGCTATGCACTATTCTGGGTGCATCATGATCCACAAGGGCTAAACACAACTGGAGAATACAGTTGGACACAGCATTAGCCTAGGCGTGTCTACAAGGAATACCTATCACACACTAGCACTGAAATTGATCTGTAGCAAAGTCTGTCTCAACCAACCCGGGTACTGCGGACCTGGTGCTGGGCACCCCACCTCACCCTCAGGGTGAGCACAGAACCCACACAATGGCATGGTCTGTAGCTATTCTGTACCAGTAACACACACGGTCAGTTCCTCCTACCAAGCTGAGGTGCTGGAGAGGTGCATACCCCATCTGGTGATCAGATGTAGACTGCTGTTCTGCATGTGCATTGCATCATGGGTACTGGTGGGTTTACCCTATCCTGGTAACCACAGCAGACATTTTGTGTGGTGACCTGCAGTCTTTCTGTAGCCAGCCATTACTACAATACAGGCTATAGAGGTGTAGCCCACTGGTCAATACAATGACTTTCTAGGCAGTGGTCATGGGTTCAACTCCTTTTTTTATGCCTGTCCTACGCAACTACTTGTCATTCCTGTAACAGTCATATCTCTGCAGATCTGTGCTGCCAGCACATAATACCCTCAGCACAGTTGCCAACCATCCTTCTGTCCGTCTATCTGTCTGTCAGCTATGCAACGTCCTGTCTTCATGTGCAGGCTGCTACCCCATGTCCCGCACTTTTACCCTTTTCTGCACTGCGGCTTTTAATGCTTGCCTCTCCTATGTCTGCTCTGCATGGCACTACTACTCCTCTGTCCTCCTATCATTGCAAATATCTTGCCACCTCTACCTCTACCTCCACTGGAGCACATGTATTCCCATCCTCTTCCACCCACTGTCATTGAAACACTTTACATTGCCAACACCCTGTGCATCGGTACAGCTGCCTCCAATATGTTTGTCCATTTTAGCGGCTGCCACATCGGCTGCACACAGATTTGGCAGGTCCATCAGCTCCCACCTCTACTTCCTTCCATCACTTGTCCATTGCCTTTCCTTGGTGCTCTGTGCAGTGTTGGGGTTACTTCTGTTTTTTGGCCTTACATTTCATGCTTGTCATCTTAAGAAAATCCTCTTTATGGAAAGCTCTAAATTTTCTAGTCTTGTAATCATCTTTTAAGTTGTTAGGGGATGTTTGTAGTTGCAAGGTAAACGAGATAATATAATGATCAGACCAAGGTACTGGGGTAGTTTTTGGGACTGTATTTTGGTTTTGTGAAAAGAGTTGCTCAGGGCAAAAAATTGGATCAGGAGTGGTTCCATGTTGGTGTATAGGCTTGTTAATTATCTGTTGATAACCTAAAGATTTCACTGCTTTCAAGAAGGATCTGTTCTCATTAGAAGGTGATGATGATAGATTGTAATCACCTAATGCAATTAATGGTTTAATTTGAGAGCTATAAGTGCAAATTAATTCTACAATTTTTGAGAGGTGATCCTTAGCAGCATTAGGTGGTCTATATGTGAGTCAAACATTGAGGTGATGATTTGATATAATAATTGAAGTTTTTTCAGTTGAATTGTTAGTTGTAATAGCTTTAAACTTAAAGGTTTTTGTTAATATTAAGATTCCTCCTCCTTTTTTATGTTCCCTAGGACAATTAAATATATCATAATCTAAAGGGGTAATTTGGATTAAAATAATTTGATCTGTGTCTTTTAACCAGGTTTCAGTTATGCAAATTATATCAAGCTTTTGATCTTTAATATAATCATAGATAATGTTTGGTTTATTCCGTATTGACCTTGCATTCATTAAAACACACTTAATGGGTGAATAAAGGATTGGATTTCTAGTGCTATGTTTAGATGATGAAGAATAAATTTTATTTAATTTCTTACGTTTTTGATTATGATGATGAAGTTGTTTAAAACAATTACCTAGCATAGTTTGGAGAAATGGGATTAATTACTACAGCGTTTGGTAAAGCTTGCTGTGTAAGGAATAACATTTTAAAATATAGAAGTATAAATTTATAAGTTATGTGCATGTTTAAAAAATTAAAATGAACTTTTAAGCAGTTAGATATACGAGTTATTTTAATTATTAAGAAGATATACGCTTACAATTTCATATGATTACATTCAATGCATTAAACTTTCTACAATTTGTTTTAATTGGGAGGAAGAATAGATTAGATAGGTTTTTAAATTGAATTATTAGGGTAGGTTGATGAACTATTGATATGACTTAGTAGCTTACCATTAGTTTTCTTACTTTGGCTGTTGATAGTTTTGCGTGTTTCTTATCACGTCCTCCCCTAAGGGCCACGCCAAAGGACCCTCTGGCGAGGCTCTCAGGCACGGGCCCGCAAGGTGTGGGCACGCCTGATGATGGCAGCTCCTAACAGTATGAAGACTCCTCCCCCTAGCCCTTATTGGTAGATTAAACAAGGGAATGCCTTAGATGTGATGAGGCAAAGAGCTGCTGGATGATACTTAAATCAGCTGTACAAGACAAATAGTCACAAAATAACCATCATAAAATTAAACCCAATAGTTACTTCAGTTTTGTCGAAGCCCACCGGGGGAGGGTTAGAACAGTTAACCTAACCCCCACCAGACGGTAGACTACTTTTATTTTTATATGTTTCACCCTAGTGTAATAAAACAATTACTTATCTTCGCCAAAAGTAGCAGTTATTCTCCATTACGTTGCAAATCATATAGGTACACCGTGTACCTATATGATTTGCAACGTAATGGAGAATAACTGCTACTTTTGGCGAAGATAAGTAGTGTACCATGTACCTATATGATTTGCAACGTAATGGAGAATAACTGCTACTTTTGGCGAAGATAAGTAGTGTACCGTGTACCTATATGATTTGCAACGTAATGGAGAATAACTGCTACTTTTGGTGAAGATAAGTAATTGTTTTATTACACTAGGGTGAAACATATAAAAATAAAAGTAGTCTACCGTCTGGTGGGGGTTAGGTTAACTGTTCTAACCCTCCCCCGGTGGGCTTCGACAAAACTGAAGTAACTATTGGGTTTAATTTTATGATGGTTATTTTGTGACTCTTGGAGATTTCCCATCATAGGAAGGGTTTTTGCTGGTTTAGTTTCACTATTTGATTACCCTCAATAAAATGGCTTCGGATACCTTTGCTTATTCAGAGGAACACTTAGAAAGACTGCGGCAAAGCCAGACTTTTTTTGATGAGGATAAACCTGAGGATTCAGTGTCCTTCTCTCTCACTGCTTTGAAAACTCTTCGGAAACGTTTGGTACGAGCCCAACTTCATGGGGCAAGCATGACTCAATATCTGAAAACCCGTATCATCCCCCGGGGGCTACGAATGACAAGAGCTCTGAAATTATTTAAATGGGATGAGGAATTTGTTCTAAAATGGAATATGATATCTAATAAGTGTAGCTTTGATTTAATTGCACTAATTTTAGAGAGGACTATTCAACACTTCAAAAAGAATTGGAAGAAAAATCTACCCCTTTGAAAACGGCATTGGGGGAGCTTCCCTTTAAATCTAAGATGGAGGAGATAGACCGGCAAATTAAGAGTTCTTCTGATTATCTAAAATCATTGAAATTAAAAAAGTTTTCACGTGACAAAGGAGACTACGAAATTGGACATGTTTATTATTGGATGTATGAGAAAGATACCTCCACACAGAAGCAGGTTACTTTTGAAGCTTCATCTGAGGACACAGATGATAGCTCCTCCTCAGGTAATCGAAGGCAACCATCAAATAGAGGAGAAACAAGCACCTATAGATCTCGTCGTAGTTTCCAGGATTTTCGGAGGGGCCGAGGTCGGCGATCTCGAGACCCCTATCTGGAAGTGGAGTGGGAGCCTCCACACACTCGATCCCGCTCCCGACAGGAACAACCTCCTCCTTAGTGATAAATTTGACAGGACGGTTGCTATCCCCGTCTCAAGAACGGGTTTTGAATTATGGACTATCGTTCGTGCCAACAACGCGATATGACCCTTTTAAGATGAGAGTAAGTCTTTATAGATTCTTTCGGAAATTAAGAATTCGGGCATTTTTTCAAAATCAACCGGTAATGGATGATGGGTCGATAGTGAAACCTCCATCCCGCTGGTTACCAGCAGAGGCAGGTCGAGATACGATTATTTCCACATACCAAGCGCTGGTCTTACGGGATGTGGCCCGATTAGAACAAGCTTCCAAAAAGCAGGTCTCTAATTTCACTAGGGAGGATTGGAAATCTTTGAAAGAATTAACATCAGATTCTTCACTAGTGTTTCGTTGAGCTGATAAAGGGGGAGCACTAGTGGTGCTGGACTCTCAGGTTTATTTTCAGCAATTACAAACTCATATTCAAGATCCTCTGGTTTATCAACTTTTAGAGGCTGATCCAACTATAGTTTTAAAACATACAATTCAATCCCTCATAGATGAGGCATATACATCAGGTTGGATTACTTTGAAAGAAAAAAAGTTTTTGTTAACAACCCATCCTACGGTCCCTACACTCTACCTTGTACCAAAAATCCACAAATCGTTAGTGTCTCCTCCGGGAAGACCTATAGTTTCTTGTCGAAATTCGATCTTGGAGCCCCTTTCTATCTTCTGTGATATGTTTTTGAAACTTGAGGCTAGAGAGGTACCGTCATATTTAAGGGATTCAACTCATTTTTTGCAGATAATTTCAAATTTTATTGTTCCTCTGGGAGCTCATTTAGTGACTCTTGATGTCACCGCGCTCTATACCAATATAGATCAGGTTGAGGCATTAGAATTGTTGGAGCATTCCTTCCATTCAGCTCCTGCTCGTCTTCCACGTTCCTTTTTATTGGATTTAGCACGTTTAGTATTAACCCAAAATTATTTTTTGGTAGATGGTAACTTCTACAAACAAATTTCTGGTATAGCCATGGGTGCCACTTTGGCCCCGTCTTTGGCTACCCTTTATATGGGAAAAATGGAAGAAGTTTTCATTCAACATTCTCCACTGTACCAACATGTGAAGTTGTGGGGAAGGTTTTTGGACGACATATTTTTTATTTGGACATCTGATCGTTCCACACTCCATTGCTTCATAGGCTGGTTGAACCAGCTTAAATCTAATATCACATTCACTGAACATATTGCTCAAGATAGGATCGAATTTCTAAACATGTTAATTATAGTAGACGAAGGTAAATTGGTATCCTCATTATACCGCAAAACTGTTCAGAGAAATAGCTTGCTACATTATCGAAGCAATCATCCTGGTCCCCTTAAGTGTGGCCTTCCTTTTAACATAAGAACATAAGAACATAAGATATGCCATACTGGGTCAGACCAAGGTCCATCAAGCCCAGTATTCTGTTTCCAACAGTGGCCAATCTAGGTCATACGTACCTAGCAGTTTCCCCAAGGGACACAGGTTCCACAATGCTTGTATTGGTTCAAGCATTGATATCCTGGGTCCCTTCTTAATAATGGTTTATGGACCTTTCCTCCAGGAACTTGTCCAAACCTTTTTTAAACCCAGCTACACTAACAGCCTTTACTACATCCTCCGGTAACAAATTCCAGAGTTTGATTACACGTTGAGTGAAAAAATATTTTCTTTTATTAGTCTTAAATAGTTTACCCTGTAGCTTCATTGCATGTCCCCTAGTCTTTCTATATTCTGATAAGGTAAACAATCGATCTACGTTTACCCGTTCCACTCCGTTCATTAATTTATAGACTTCTATCATATCTCCCCTCAGCCGTCTCTTTTCCAGGTTAAAGAGCCCCAACCTTTTTAGCCTTTCTTCATAGGAGTAGCCTTCCATCCCCTTTACCATTTTGGTGGCTCTTCTTTGAACCTTTTCTAAAATTGCTATATCCTTTTTAAGATATGGCGACCAGAATTGCACACAATATTCAAGGTGCGGTCTCACCATGGAACGATATAGAGGCATTATAATATATTTTGTTTTATTTTCCATTCCTTTCCTTATCATACCTAGCATTCTATTTGCTCTCTTGGCCGCCGCTGCACACTGGGCCGAGGGTTTTAACATGGTATCCACAAGGACGCCTAAATCTTTTTCTTGGGTGGTGGTTCCTAATGTGGAACCTTGCATCGTGTAACCATAGTTTGGGTTGTTCTTCCCTAGGTGCATAACCTTGCACTTCTCCACATTAAATTTCATCTGCCATTTTGATGCCCAGTCTTCCAATTTATCAAGATCCTCTTGCAATTTTCCACAATCCTCCTGGGTTTTAACAACTTTAAATAGTTTTGTGTCATCAGCAAATTTGATAACCTCACTCGTTATTCCACTTTCCAGGTCATTTGTGAATATGTCAAAAAGCAGCGGACCCAGCACAGATCCCTGGGGTACACCACTATTCACCTTTCTCCATTGGGAAAATTGGCCATTTAGCCCTACCCTCTGCTTTCTATCTTTTAACCAGTTCCTGATCCACAGTAGTACACTGCCTCCTATCCCATGACTCTTTAGTTTTGCCAAAAGTCTCTCATGAGGGACCTTGTCAAAGGCTTTCTGAAAGTCCAGATACACAATATCAACCGACTCACCTTTGTCCACCTGTTTATTCACTCCTTCAAAAAAACATAACAGATTAGTAAGACAAGATCTTCCTTGTCTAAAGCCATGTTGGCTGTCTCCCATTAGGTCATGACTATCTATATGCTGAGTAATTTTATTCTTTATGATGGTTTCTACCATTTTTCCCGGTACTGATGTCAGGCTCACCGGTCTGTAGTTTCCCGGATCACCCCTCGAACCCTTTTTAAAAATTGGTGTTACATTGGCGATCCTCCAATCCTCAGGTATTAGAGATGATTTTAATGATAGTTCACAGATTACTGATAGCAGGTCTGCAATCTCAAATTTCAGTTCTTTCAACACCCTTGGATGTATACCATCCGGCCCAGGTGATTTGCTACTCTTCAGTTTATCTAATAGTTGTAGGACATCTTCCCGATGTATCGATATTTCCTTCAATTCTTCCACACCTTTAAATACCACTTCAGTCATGGGTAACATCCCTACATCTTCCTCAGTAAAGACCGAAGCAAAGAATTCATTCAGTCTCTCCGCTATCGCCTTGTCGCCTCTTAGTGCTCCTTTAACCCCTTTATCATCTAATGGACCAACTGACTCTCTCACGGGTTTTTTGCTACGAATGTACTTGAAAAGGTCTTTATTTCGCGTTTTTGCTTCCGCAGCAAGCTTCTTCTCAAATTCTCTCTTTGCCTGCCTTATCAATGCCTTGCATTTGACTTGCCAGTGCTTGTGCTGTTTCCAGGTTTCATCATTTGGCTCTTTTTTCCATTTCTTGAAAGATGCTTTTTTGGCAACAACAGCCTCTCTGACCTCAGCTTTAAACCATGCTGGCAATTTTTTGGACTTCCTTCCACTTTTCTTAAAGCGTGGAATACAGCTGGTCTGGGCTTCCAAGATAGTATTTTTCAACAACACCCAAGCTTGATGTACGTCTTTAACCTTTGCAACTGCTCCTTTTAGTTTTTTCTTAACTGTTTTCCTCATTCTATCATAGTCTCCCTTTCGAAAGTTAAAGGGTAGTACTGTGGATTTCCTTACTATCCCTCCTCCACTAATTAAATCAAAGGCGATCATGCTATGATCACTATTGCCAAGTGGCCCCAACACCCTTATCTCTTGCACTACATCTGGTGTTCCACTAAGGACTAGGTCTAATATTGCTTCCCCTCTGGTCGGTTCATGAACCAGCTGCTCCAAGAAGCAGTCATTTATTTCATCTAGGAACTTTATCTCCCTAGCATGTCCTGTTGTGACACTGACCCAGTCGATGCCGGGGTAATTGAAATCACCCATTATTATTACTGCACTGTAACTTTTGCTAGCTTCCTTGATTTCTTTGAGCATTTCATCATCCATTTGTTCATTCTGGCTAGGCGGACGATAGTACACCCCCACTGCCATCGCCTTCCCCTTTTTACATGGAATTTCAATCCATAGAGATTCTACAGCAAATTTTGTTTCTTGCAAATCTTTAATCCTTTCTGACTCAATGCCCTCTCTAACATAGAGCGCAACCCCTCCACCAATTTGATCAGCTCTATCATTTTGATATAGTTTGTACCCAGGTATCACAGTGTCCCACTGGTTGTCCTCCTTCCACCATGTCTCTGATATTCCAATCATATCTAGCCTCTCGTTTAGTGCTATATATTCTAACTCTCCCATCTTGTTTTGTAGACTTCTAGCATTTGCATACAAGCATTTTAGAGACTGTATTTTATTCATATTAATTTGGCTATTGGTAGACATGGGTAATTTGGGATCTTTAAGTTCTGTCTGCTCCATACTCGAGGGCATTTTGGACAGTTCTTACGTCTTAGACATCTTTGTCATTCAATTGGGGAGTTTAAAGCGCATGCCTCTGAATTAACAGATCGGTTGTTGGCCAGGGGATATCCATTCAGAGTTGTTTCACAAGCTTTTCGACGAGCGAGACACATCCATAGAGAATGGCTATTGGACCCTCATTATTCCTCAATGAGATCAAATGAATTGGATTCGATAGTTGGTATATTGCCCTATACAGAAAAAAGTTCAGATGTGGCCAAAATCTTACGCTCCCATTGGGAGATGTTATCCCTACATGAGTGTTTCCAACAGCCTTTGAGGTTGGCTTTTATGCGGGGTACTAATTTGAACAATCATTTGGTCAAGACAGCTTTGTCTCTTGATAGACCTATTCCACCGGGACACGATGGGGGTCATAACCCCTGTACTACCTGCAAATATTGTGAACGGACGCTCTCTGGATTGATTTGGCAACATCCTACTACAGGGCGGGAATATACACGACGTTGGAAGACTACATGTCTCACCTCTTATGTCTTATATCTTTTGAAGTGTCCGTGCGGACTATTATATGTGGGACGCACTATTCGATCGATGAGACAACGTCTGGCGGAACATGCATCCCGTATAAAAAAAAGGGTTTTGACAGCTCCACTAGTGGAACACTGTGAAGCTAAGTCTCATCTTTTTGAGGAGTTGTTCTGGACAGTTATTGATCATGTCCCCTTGGACCCACGAGGGAGAGATTGTGAACAAAAACTACAACGATTAGAACAACGTTGGATCTTTGTTCTACATACTATACAACCTTACGGGTTGAATCGGGACATTGATTGGATCACCATTCTATGACGTAGAGTTTCCTGATTAAAAGTCTTTCTTAAAGTTTTAACCAATAGTAGCGTGGACACCTCTGACAGTGAGGTTTTCCCGCTTCTCATTGGTTTTCCCCTATTTAAAGTTCCGGTATAGCTAAAGCCATGGATTACATAATGCCCAAGGCCACGACGACGGCGTTCTTGTTGCACAGTTTTAAGGAAAAAGGCACTTGACACAGGGCGCACACCCGAAACGTGCACGTCAAAGTGTACCGTGTACCTATATGATTTGCAACGTAATGGAGAATAACTGCTACTTTTGGCGAAGATAAGTAATTGTTTTATTACACTAGGGTGAAACATATAAAAATAAAAGTAGTCTACCGTCTGGTGGGGGTTAGGTTAACTGTTCTAACCCTCCCCCGGTGGGCTTCGACAAAACTGAAGTAACTATTGGGTTTAATTTTATGATGGTTATTTTGTGACTCTTGGAGATTTCCCATCATAGGAAGGGTTTTTGCTGGTTTAGTGCAAGACAAATAGGCAGTCTGGTCCCAAAGGGCCCACAATCACCCCTTTTTATAGGTAAGGGACAGGTGCCTGAGCCCCAGTGAAGCAATTTCCATCTTGCTGGTATAAGACAGCCCTCCATGGTTGGTGGGCCAGAGCCAGACCAGCAGTAATGGTGCAAGTGGGGATGCTGGAGTTAGGTCTGGAAAACCTCAACTGCCTCACCACAGTCAGACTGCATCTGCAGCACCTTACAAAGTGTTCCAACCATGCACTGACCAACCACAGGCAGTCTGCTAGCCAGGCCATAGTGCATGCTATATAATAATAATAAAGTTGTTTTAGGCCATAGTGCATGCTGACAGAGAAACTATGTGTATTAAGCTGGCATCTCAGTGATTGGGGTGCCAGCACTGGAAACACAAAAGTATCACTGAAGACAGATAGTGTAGAGCACTATGTGGGAACCTAGACATGCCATGGTCATTGCTCGGTCAGAGTGAGTGCCTTCCCAGCATGCCATGCTGTGGCCACCCTGTCCATGCAGGTGGTGTTCAGGCACTACAGTGTCCCAGCCATTGCCCCACACCTGTGAGGATGCATCCTGGCCAATCCGCCCTGTCCGGGCCATACCCACAACACCTTGCTCCTCATTATGCACATATTCAGGCTAATGCTGGTAACAGTGGGACATTGTGGGCCCGGTGAGGTGTGGGCAGCCACAAAACAATGGATAGACATACACACACACACACACACACACACTCCTATTGCAGCATTGTGCAAAAATAGGGGTGGTTGGCAACCCTGCCCGCCACACTGGTCCTGATCACAGTGCCGACATTGCTAAACTGTGCAGGAGATAGTAGTAGTACTCTGGTGATAACTGCAGCTCAATGCTGGGGCCAACAGACCGACTCTCCATGCATCTTTGGATTGTGGAGCCTGTTTGAGTGGGTGTTTGTACCCCTGTTCGCCGCTGCTTTGGGCTTTGCACATGTTGCTGTTGTATCTGCATTGTAGGGTAAAAGATAGGGACATGTTCTGTAGGAACCACATCAGGGGTTTGAACCTGTGACCCTTTGTGTCTGGACACACTGGCTGGGTGTACTGCACCACACTGTTGCCACAGATGCATGGTAGTCCCTGGGGTTACCTGTACCTTTCCTCAGCCAGACCTTTTATGTTGCATTGCATACCACATACTGGTACAGGGCATGGCCTAGGTCCACTGCAGGCAGGTGCCACTTCCCCCTCCAGCACAGGCACACCCCCCCCCCCTGCCATGCTGACATGACCATATGCTGTCGGTGCTGGTAGTGCGCAGTCCAGGCCATCCACTGTGTGGGTAGGCAGTCGCCTAGGGAGTGGGGTCTGGGGCATGGGGCATACATGAGCATCCTCACATCCCCCCCCATCACCGCCTACCAATAGTCTGTCCCTTCCGCTTGGGGGAGGGTTGGCTGGAGGGATGTCAGGTCAGTGTCCTGGCAACTGTTAGCTCGGGTGGACCAGGTAAATATAGGTGGATTGTGTTTGGACTTTGTCAGCTGCTATCATGCTGATTTCTGGTTTCTATGTTCCTATGTGCCACCTAGGTGACCGCCTAGTCCACCCTGTGCCCCAGCTGCCCCCGCTACATGTCCCGCCTGCAGTCCTCTATGCCCCACTTGCACCATCACCATAGTGGCCTTTCATACTTGGGCACTATACTGTTGCTGGAAATGGAGCACTACTATCATGTTTCTTGGACTCCCTGTCTATGCTGTACATTGCTGACACTGATATGGTTTTTCTCTCCTGCAAATGTGCATCTAACGGCAGTTTTTCATTCGCGGAAGGATTCAGCCCTTCAGTTCAGCGCGTTAGTGTGCAGGGAGACTCTCCCCACCCATTGACCCCTTCCCCCCGCCCTCTCTCCACCCTCTGCGGTGTTTACCGCGGCTGGGAATGTTAATGATCATTAGGTAGCGTTAGCGCGTGTTAACATTACAAACCGCGTATTAATGTTATCTAACAATCGTTAACGTTACCTAACGCGTGGTCTGTAATGTTACTGCAGTTTAGTAGACATGACCCCATATCTTGCAAAGGACATAAAAAGGCTGGAAACAGTTCAGAGAGAGGCAGTCAAAATGATTTACACTCTGGAGGAGAGAAGGGACAGGAGAGATATGATTCAGACCTTTAAATACTTAAAGAGTATTAATGAACAAATCAACCTTTTCCAAAGGTGGGGAAGCTGTAAAACTGGAGGGCATAACATGAAGCTGCAAGGGGGTAAACTGAAAGGCAATGTCAGGAAATACTTTTTCACTGAAGGATGGTGGATGCTTGAAATGTCCTCCCAATGGAAGTGGTGGAGGCAAATACAGTGACAGAATTCAAAATGGCATGGGAAGACACAGTGGATCCCTTTATATCAACAGGAAAACATCAAAACAAACATAACTATCTCTTATATCTCAGTAAATAGTGGTGACCTACAAGGAGCAGTGGGTACACCCCTAAACAAAGTCATGGGGAGGGGTGACCTACACGGAGCATCAAGTGCACCTTTCTCTTGCCATCTTACTGGGCAGACTAGATGGACCATACTGGTCCTTATCTGCCGTCATATACTGTGTTACTATGTTACCCTTCAGTGTTCCCAGACTTGAATATTATTGAAAATCTATGGGGAGATCTCAGATATGTAGCAGATGCAAAAAAAACGAAAAATATTTCTGAGCTAAAATAATTTTGCAAGGAAGAGGGGAAAAAGACATAGCAGGCTACCGGTAATGTTAAGAAGTTATTTCTGCTAAAGAAAATATTAACAAACACTAACTAAACGAGTATTTAAACTTTCACATTTGCCATATTCAGTTTTCTTATTTTAACTCTGCAAAAACATCAAATAAATAATTGTGCATTAAATTTGCAGAAAGCTGTTGTATTTAACTGTGCACCATGCAGAGTAGAGTGTGTGTCAGCTTCTGTTCACTGAAAAATTCATTGAAATATACAATTTGACCATTGGTGTACAGTGTCTTCATGTGCAACAGGGATTCAATTTATTAGATCTAATGGGTATTTCTCAATAGAATGGACTTCCATGCCTATCTCTTTTTTATTTTTTTCAATAAATCCAAGAACAGGAGAAAATTAAAGCCACGTTTTGAGCAGTTTCAAACCATTTTTTTTAGTTCAATAATGAACTGTTCTAAATGAAAACAGTCTGGAACACTATCTTCTGTTATATCCCTAAAAATCATTATATAGTTTTAGTATCTTTTTTGACTCATTTATTACTAAAAATCTGTTAATATTTCTATAACTTCTACTACTTGCATAGGCTTTTATATTATTTTCAGGCACGGATCACTTGATAGCTGTATTCCTTTTTGAAGTCTTTTTTTTTAGTTTTATCTGTTTGTAATGAGATAGCTGGACTGGAGAAGCAGATTTTTCTTCAAAGCACTGAAGTACTATAATCCATACAGAGGACAAGACAATGCATTTGTATTTAATGAAGTACATTTTGAGATCTCTTGCATCAGACATTTCTTCCATGGAATGCTTAATAAACATTGCGATATTACCAAGAACCATTAGACTGGTAAACACAATTCAATTCTGTCACAAAAATGAAAATGGCCGATTCTAGTACTGTTTTTGGTTACAAACTCGGATATGTACTTAGAAATTCTCCATCACGTAATGTTTTTGAGTGACATGTAGTTTAAATTTAGACTATGTTGCTCATATTTACATTAGATGTATAGATGTATATTGTAACGTAATGTCTCCTAAAATGTAGTTGTATATTATTTTCTGCTGCATTGTACCTCAAGAACATCCCTCTTAAGGGTCCAACAATAATCTGCAAGCATACTGGAGCTCCACTTGCCCTGGTACCTATTTTCCATTACTGAACTGTCCTGATGAAACCTTTCCCCATGTTCATCGCTGACTGCTCCTAGATTTGCAGGAAAAAAATCCAGGTGTGAATGCAAGAAGTGCATTTTCAAAGACATGTTATACCCAGTAACCGGGTACGGCAGACTAGTCGCTTCCCGCCCTCAATTCCCCCAATTTCCCCCCCCCCTTTTTGTTCACCCCTTCACCTTATGAGGGATAATCCGGGTCGGGGGTACCCCACCCCCGCTCTAAGCATTGCCTCCGGCTCCGGACCCCGGAAACCTCCGGGATCCCGCCACCCCCACCAGCTGCGACACCCCGTCACCCCCAAGCCATCAACCACCCCATGCAGGGTGGGTGGGCAGGACGACCGTCGCCTCCAGCCCCAGACCGCCGAAAGCCACGCCGCACTCAGCACCTCCCACCCCGCCGAGGCCCTCCCTCATCCCATTGGCTCCGGCGTCTTCCTCCTGCCCGCGGGAGCCAATGGATTTGAAAGGCGCACCCCTGCGCTCCCAACGGCTCCCCACGCCGCCGACGCACCTGGCGCACGCGACCAGCTGCCCCCCTGGTTAAAGCCGGCCGCGAGCACAAGGCTCCCCGGCCTTCCCGTAACCGGGTACGGCATACTAGTCGCTTCCCGCCCTCAATTCCCCCAATTCCCCCCCCCCTTTTCGTTCACCCCTTCACCTTATACAATGATAGACTCAACATATTTCTGGGATTAAACTGGTCGCAGCTTTATTAACCATATAACAATAACCAAACAATATTCAAAACACATCATAATTGCCCCCCCCCCCCCTGCAGATCAAGCCCTCACCAGCCCTGTCAGTAGCAAGGTGACGCCATCTCCGCTTCCGCCGGGTCCAGGCCCCGGCTATTATCCTAGCACTCCATCTTCCGGCTTCGCCATATTATTAGCAAAAACCTGAGGGATAATCCGGGTCGTGGGGTACCCCACCCCCGCCCTAAGCATTGCCTCCGGCTCCGGACCCAGGAAACCTCCGGGATCCCGCCACCGGCTCAGGACAACCTTGTCCTGAGCCGTCCTCCAAGGCTAAGCTGCGACCAGTCCTTCTCCCTTGCAGAATACCCTCCAAGGCCTCCTGCCAATCATTCAGGAGCAGGTCCATCCCAACCGGGGATAAATGTACTCCATCCTGTCTGTATAAACCCGTACAGTCCACCTCAGCCCATGGGTGCACAATCTGGCACCCCCGTTCTCCCCCACCCATCAGCCGATCTGGTGATTAATTTTCGTTAACCCCCTCGACCACCACCGCTGATCTCTGCAAGCAGGCCTTGGAATGATATCAGACCAAACGATAACCACACCCTTAAACATTACTAGGAGCTCCCCCAAATCCTTCTGAGCCACACGAATTAACTGCCTACAAGTCCAGGACCCCAAGTCATTGCCCCTCAGATGAATCAATACAATGTCGGGCACCCCTCGCATCCGCTCGTGGTGCCGAAGCAAAGGCAAGAGCTGGATCCACCATAGGCCGCACTCGCCCAGCCATGAGACAGTCACCAACGAAGCCTCCAATCCAATGTTCAGGCCCACCGGTCGTGTTGCTGCTCGCCGACCGGCCCATTAAACAAACGAATGGCCAATCACCCAACAGCTACACGATCCTGGTCCAACTTCTGTAAAACAAAATTGTAACAGTTAGCCGCCAGACAGTTGCTATAAGCGCACATAGCTCTGGAACGCCTGCGACTTCCATCTACCAATCCTCCGCATCTCCCGCTCAGGCAGTCCCACCGCCGCCGCACTGGTCGCTGCCCCAATTCGAAAAGAGTGTGGCGCAAACCTGCTCGGGTCCTCACCAATCCTCCGCAGGGCCAACCGCAACACCGCCGTGAACTGATAGCGCGTCAAAACCCGCTCATCTTCATGAATAAAAAGAGTGCCTGCTCCGCCCGGCCGCATGCGCAAATAAGACCTCAGCAAGGCAACCGGGCACGTGGCTGCCCCATCAACCGCCCTCAGGAGTACCCAAGTTCCTTTCCCCGTCGGATCTGTCTTAGATTGCGTTAACCGAATACGAACCCCATCCTCAGCCAACATCACCTGCCGCAATTGCAAGCCCCGGAACCCTATCGACCAACCCGACTCCGCTACCAACTCCCCTATACGAAAGGCGCCAAAAAAGGCAACCGCAAAAACCGCCTGAAAGAGCATGGCTTCATAGGGGGACGTAACAACCTGATGCAAGGACTGGCACAACCGCACCAGCAATTCATGGGTAATCAGACGTCTCCCATCACCCAGCGAGGGAAATGACCACTCCCACCCTTGCATCAGCCTGCGCATTAAAAATCCCCCACCATCCACCCCCCACCCCACTGCCTTCGAGAAAAAGGAGAACCCCGCCAAATGTATACGCACAGTAGTCCGTGATAATCCTGCTGCCTTAGCTGTCAGGACATACTGACCCAACAGCTGATCTGACACCGGTCCCCACCACCATCCCCGGTCCGCGAGGAAGTGCACCACACTGCTGCAGCCGTGTTGATACGCAGTCCACGTTGCCGCTGACACCGAACTCTTCAGCAACTCCATCATCTCCTGAGGCCAATCTGCCATAAGTGCTCTGGGACCGATGCCCCCACATCCTCTGCCACCGGCGCCAATGTCCGAAACAG
This sequence comes from Ichthyophis bannanicus, assembly GCA_033557465.1. Taxonomy (NCBI): domain Eukaryota; kingdom Metazoa; phylum Chordata; class Amphibia; order Gymnophiona; family Ichthyophiidae; genus Ichthyophis; species Ichthyophis bannanicus. Next base: position 437,927,846 of record CM066035.1, read on the forward strand.
CTCCCACTTAAAACGGGAAAGAGCATCAGCAATTCTGTTAGTACTCCCGGGAATATGTCGAGCTTGCACCACCACATTCAACCGCAAGCAAGCCAATACCACCTTACGCATCAAATTGGCCACCTGCGGGCAGCGCGGAGCATAATTATTTACCACACTGACCACTGCTGCATTATCACACCACCAAACGACTTTGCGATTCCGAAGCCTGTCCGGCCACACAGTCAGAACCACAAGCATCGGGAACAATTCCAAAAAAGTGATGTTACTGGTGAGCCCTGCCTCGCGCCACGCTTGCAGCCACGGCGCCGCACACCACGATCCCCCAAAGTACACCCCCAGACCCAAGCCCCCTGCGGCATCCGTAAACAATTGCAACTCCCAAGTGGAAATCTCCGACTCCCGCAAAACCGTGGCACCATTGAAGTCCTGCAAAAACGCGTCCCAAACCCGTAAATCTGCCCGCATACCCTGCGAGACCCTAATACGGTGATGAGGCTTAGTAACCTCCACCATGGCCACTGAAAAGCGACGCAAAAACACCCTTCCCATCGGTATTACCCAGACCGCCGAAAGCCACGCCGCACTCAGCACCTCCCACCCCGCCGAGGCCCTCCATCATCCCATTGGCTCCCGTGTCTTCCTCCTGCCTGCGGGAGCCAATGGATTTGAAAGGCGCACCCCTGCGCTCCCAACGGCTCTCCACGCCGCCGACGCACCTGGCGCACGCGACCAGCTGCCCCCCCCCTGGTTAAAGCCAGCCGCGAGCACAAGGCTCCCCGGCCTTCCCGTTTCTGGTAAGATTTCAGTAGAGTATCCACTGATTCTGTGTAGTTGTCTGCCTTGTTACTTCCCAAGAAGTCGCGGCAAACAGTCTTAAAGGACTCCCATGCAGCTCTTTCAGTTTCATTCAACTGACCTTTTCATCTTTCATCAGTTTTCTAATATCAGGTCCTACAAAGATCCCTTCTTTGATCTTCGCCTCACTGATTCGTGGAAATGTCTTTCTTAGATATGCAAATCCAAGTCCACTTCTATCCATGGCTTTTACAAAGTTCTTCATAAGACCCAACTTTATATGGAGTGGAGGTAGATATACTTTATTTGGCTCCACAAGTGGGTCATGTGCAACATTTTTCTGGCCTGGGACTAGTGATGTTCTCTTTGGCCACTGTTTCCGGATGTAAAGATTTTTCCTTTCCCTGCTGTCCCACTCACACAGAAAGCAATACTTTGTCCAACCAAGCTGTTGTCCAATCAAGAGGGCAATTACTTTTAAATCACCACAAATATTCCACTTGTGTTCTTCATACTTGATATTTGTTAGCAGGAGATGCATACTGCTGTAAGTTGCTTTCATATTGGCGGCATGAGCTACTGGAACTGATGGTAAAATATTTCCATTGTAGATAAGCACAGCTTTTAGGCTATATTTAGAAGAATCAATAAATAGTCACCAATCTTATGTTCTGTAATCCGGACAAAGTGTTTCCATCAGGGATTTAACTTCACAACAAAAATCAATTCCATCTTCAAAGGCAAAGTAATCCATAAACTCGGTATGCCTATTTCTAAAAGTGAACACTTTGGTTTCTTTCTGAAGAAGATTCCAGCCTTTCCATCATGACCCTAACAGTTCTGCTTGTCACTTTGAAAGATTCAAATATCTGACGAGCTCATTCAAATCACCTTGGTCCAGTAAATGTGGTTCAGAAGAGGAATCGGATGTCACAAAGCTTGGATCCTGCATTACAGCATTGCCATCATCGTCAACATCATCAGCATTCATTGGTTCTTCTTCTTCTTCATCCTCATTCACTGCAAGATTTTCTGGAGGTTTTGGCACCGGCAAATCTTGACAGTGAGGCTCAGGCCTCATGGCAGATGGTAAATTTGGGTAATTTACAGTGTGTTTTGATTTTGAAGTAATGCCTGCAATGTTTGTAAGGCAAAAGTAGCAATCTGTCAAGTGATCTCTTGGTTCCCTCCAGATCATTGGAACAGCAAAATTCATGTGTCGAACACCCTTTACCCAACCTGTTAGGAGTCTGACACAGGTAATACAGCAGACATGAGGCGCCCAATTTTTGTCCTGGTCACGGACTTGACATCCAAAGTACAGCTTATAACATATCTTAACAAGCGGAGTAAAACGTCTTCTCTGCTTCTTAAAAGTAACCTCACCGCAAATGTATAAAAATGAATCCAGACGATTAACACACTTTCGAGGCATTATTAAACAACTACAACCGATAACCGTAATATTTATTAACCAACTGCTGTTTATGAAATAGATTAACGCAAACTCACATCCATTTAGATTCTGTTTTTTTCAAACAATACAAACCAGAATCGTTGAAGGCAACAGAAAGCATACCAATACATGACTCAGCATTTTTTCTTGTATCAGCCGGACTAGTAGGGCAAAGGGCCCGGTTAATTAATTATATTATAACTACATGACTCAACATTTTTGGTTGTGGCTGACAACATACAATAATAATTATGATGGAATTTTTTCATATTCAACCTTTGTTTACTGAAACAAAACTGTAACAGCTAATTTACAGTAATGTACACACTTTACTAGATGATATCTCCTGAAGTATGGGTGATAGAAAAATTCTGATACCATATTTGTAAACAATGGGAATAATTACATATGAAACAGGTCAGAGCAGGTCTGTGACAAAAATTGTGTTGACCAGTGTTGTTAATTTATTTTTATTTTTTATTTTATTTATTTATTTAACAGTTCTTCTATACCGCTCTATTTTAGATCAGAGCGGTTTACATTCAACATCAACCATACAACACAGGAACCCTGAGTTGTATTTACAATAAACAGGAGATCAACTTGGAAGTAACTGGGGGGAACTATGTACATTGTATAACATATCTACATCTTATTTACACTGGGGGTCCTGATTCCATTTCAGTGGAATGCCTGCTAAGTTATGAGTTGTACAACAAACTGCTTGAATGAATACATTCTACCTTCCCTACATCTTTTTCAATAAAGACTGAAGCAAAGAATTCATTCAGTCTCTCCACAATGGCTTTGTCCTCCCTTAGCACTCCTTTTATTCCTCTATCCTCTAATGATCCAACTGACTCTCTCACAGTTATTTTTGCTATAAATATATTTGAAAACGTTTTTATTGTGTGTTTTTGCTTCCACTGAAAGCTTTTTTTCAAATTCTCTTTGCCTGCCTTATCAATGCCTTGCATCTAACTTGCCAGTGCTTATGTTGTTTCCCATTTTCCTCATTTGACTCCTTTTTCCATTTCCCAAAAGATGCTTTTTTGGCTGCAACAACCTCTCAGAGCTCACCTTTAAACCATGCTGACAGGTTTTGGTCTTCCTTCCACCTTTCTTAAAGTGTGGAATACATCTGGTCTGGGCTTCCAAACTAATATTATTTAAAGAACACCCATGCTTGATGTACACCTTTAACCTTGGCAGCTCTTCCTTTTAGTATTTTTCTTAACTATTTTCCTCATTTTATCATAGTTTTGAAAGTTAAAAGGTAGTACTGTAGATTTCCTTGCTGTCCTTCCTCCATTTAATAAGTCAAATGTGATGATGCTAAGATCACTATTTGTCAAGTGGCCCCCAACACCATTATCACTTGCACAAGATCCTATGTCCCACTAAGGATTAGGTCCAAACTAGCTTCCCCTCTTGTCAGTTCATGAACCAGCTGCTCCAAGAAGCAATCATTTATTCCATCTAGAAGTTATGTCCCTAGCAGGTCCTAACATAGTAATGTAGTAATATAGTAATATAGTATATGATGGCAGATAAAGACGAGTATAGTCTATCTAGTCTGCCCAGTAAGGTAGCTAGAGTGGTTGTAACTGCCTGTATTTAGGGTTATATCTGCATCTCCATCCTGCTATGACATTGACTCATTCGATACCAGGGTAATTGAAATCAATTATTACTGTGCTGTAACTTTTGTTAGCTTCCCTGATTTCTTTTAGGATTTTATCATCTATCTGTTCATTCTGGCAGGCAGATGGTAGTACACCCCTACTGCAATTGCTTTCCCCTTTTTACATGGAATTTTTATCCATAGAGATTCTACAGTGTATTTTGTTTCTTACAAAACATATAATCCTGTGTGACTTAATGCCCTTTCTAACATAGAGCACAATCCCTCCATCAATTTGATCTACCCTATCATTGCGAGATAGTGTGTACCCAGATATCATGGTGTCCCATTGGTTGTCTTCCTTCCACCAGGTCTCTGAGATATCAATTATATCTAATCTTTCATTTAGGGGGATGTTTACTAAACTGCGGTAACGTTACATAACGCGCGTTATGATGCGTTAACGATTGTTAACGTTACATAACGCACGCTAACCTAAATTAATGATCGTAAAGTTCCGCGGCGCGGTAAAACACCGCAGAAGGTGGAGAGAGGGCAGAGAGAAGGGGTCAGTGGGTGGAGAGTGGGCGGGGAGAAGCTCCCTTCACACTAACGTGCTGATCTGAAGAGCTGAATCCTAACGCGATTGAAAACCTGCCGTTAGATGCACATTTGTAGGGGAGAGAAACCATTTCAGAGTCAGCAATGTACAGCATAGGCAGGGAAACCTACAAAAAGTGATAAGTGTGATACATGTGCCCAGAACAAAAGGGCACAGAAACATTGAAAATGACCCCAACAAACTGGAAAAAAAAACATAACCAAGCTGGCCAATAGTGATATTAATGGGAAACATCAACCCCCCCCCCAAGAAAGCTCCACAAAAAATATATTACTCGTGGAAGGGTCTATGCTCCGTCCCCATACAAGGTGAATGAGCCCACAGTGAAATAGCGCTGTTCAGGGTTTTCCCCCCCATCGGACAGGGTTCCTATGGTGTGCACATGTCCCGCAACATCAGGGTGGGCATGTCGGAATGGCAACTGGACAGATGCCGGAAAAGGGGATACAGAGGGCCGCAGGCGGCACATGCTGTGGTGCAGCTGGGCCACAGTGTGGACTATGGTGATGCCTAGGTGGCCCATACGAATGCTGAAACAGCAGAGCAGCCAGACAGCAACTGCTGAAGGCCCAACATGGGCACGAGTGTGCTTCCCACAGTGTCACAGGGGATAGTACCCAACAGCTACCCCCAAGGGCATGGAACTTTGGCAGGCGGGGCTGGGGGGGAGCGTGGACATCTTTGCAGGCACCCCTACCCCAGAACCCGCACCATAGGCAGCCGCCTACCTGCACACTGGATGGTCTGAGACTGCGCACCACCAGCACCACCAGCATAAGGGCATGTCAGCATGGTGGCAGAGGGATACTGGTGGTGGAGGGGGCAGTGGCAGCTGCTCAGAGCAGACCGTGGCCTAGCCCTGTGTAGGTGGGTGTCGTGTACTGCAACAGATGGGCCCTGTCTGATGAACAGTCATGGTATCACCAGGGAATAAACTGACTCTGTGACAGAAAGGTGGTGCAGTGCACAAAACCAGTGTATTGAGAAGCAGAAGGTCACAGGTTCAAATCCCAGCTGGGGTTCCTGCTAACCCAGTCCCCATATTTTACCCACTACAACAACATGCTAATACAGACAACACCTTTATTGCAGATGATGTAAACATGCCCAAGACACCTACATTTTACCCTACAGAGCACAGACACCATAAACATGTGCATTACTTAGAGCAGAGTCTCCCAAATGCAGTCCTGGAGGGCCAAACACCATTCCGGTTCCATGCTGCCTCTAATAAAGATGCCTGTGCTGCATTTCTATGTGCCACCCCCATGGTATGCAGATGTATCTCATGCATATTCATGAGGGACAGCATGAAAACCCGAACAGTGTTTGGCACCGCAGGACTGGAGTTGGGAACCTCTGCCATAAAGCAGCAGCCAACAGGGGCAGACACACCCGCACCCACAGGCTCCATTATCCAATGCCTCCTGGAGAGGCAGGATGTTGGGCCCTGCGTGCATCTCCCAATACTAGCACTTGCATACCTTAGCAATGCCACCCGAAACCTGGGAATACGGTGCACAGCTATCAAAAGGTTACTATGATCACTGGGAGATAGCAATTCCTAAGTTAAGCACAATTGGCTGATTGAGCTGCATCATAGCAACCTTTCTGATGTCTTTGGAGTGTGCCTCAGGTCTTGAGTCTGACAGAGTGACCCCAACAGTATTGCGTACCATAGCCATGCCTGCACTGTGCCCAGGACTGGTGCTGTGGCCTGGGCTGCCAAACACCTCTATAGTTGCACAATGTTGGCATAGGTGTGGGGAGTGTGTGTCTGTCTATCCAGTGTGAGGTGGCTGCCAACACCCTCCACAGCCCACACTGCTAGCACTGTTGCCAGTATTGGCCTGCCAATGTGCATAATGAGGAGCATGGTACCGTGAGAATAGCCTGGATAGGGTGGCCTGGCCTGGATGCATCTGAACAGGGCATAGGGCAATGACTCGAACATTGTAGTGCCCAGCTACCACCTGCACAGACAGGGTGGCCACAGCATGTCCTGCTGGGAGGTCACTCTCACCCTGACTGAGCAGTGACCATGGCATTGCTAGGTTCCCCCATAGTGCTACACAGTATTTTTTTCATGTGATATTTTTGGGTTTTCTTTCGGGGCCCAAACACTGACTTATCTGCTTGGTGTGTATGCTGACATCCCTGTTCTGGGTACATGCATCTCCTCCAGGACCATGCACTATGGACTAGCTGGCAGACTGTCTGCAGCTAGTATGTGTCTTGCTGGAACACCTTGCAGGGTGCAGCGGATGGAGGCTTGCTGCTGGAGAATGTAATATAATGGTGGGGGGCAGCTGAGCATTTCCAGGCCTACTGTCTGTCTGCTATTGCGTTATGGATGTGTACCGCTCTGTCTGTTCCCCAGCAGGACTGGGGTTGATGGTCCCCTCTACTGCTACCATTGCAGGGAGGTAGAATGTGGATCTATTGGTGGGTGATCCTGTTTCCCACCCTGAGCCCCAGAGGGTGGGTTGTGTGGTGGTACATAACCTGCCTATGGGTCCAATCACCCCCCCCCCCTCCTTTCACCTACAGCAGGTAACCATGGCACCAAGACAGGATATGCACTATTCTGGGTGCATCATCGCCCATAACGGCTAGACATGACTGAGAAATACAGAAGGACACAGATGTATCCTAGGTTTGTCTAAAGGAACTACCTATCACACACTGATGGGGACCTGCAGCATGGCGTATTTCAGCCATGAAAGGTGCTGTGGACCTGGTGCTGGGTGCCCCACCTCAACCTCAGGGTGAGCACAGTACCCGCACAATGTGACTCTCTGTGGCTACTCTGTGCCAGTACCACACATGGTCTGTTCCCCCTACCAGGCCGAGGTGCTGTGGGGGTGCATACCCCATCTTATGCCCATCTGTCGACTGCTGATTTGCATGTGCAGTGCATCATGGGTACGGGTGGGTTAACCCTATCCTGATAACCACAGCAGACAGTTTGTGTGGTGACGTGCAGTCCTTCTGCAGCCAGCCAGGGCTTTGTTCACAGCCTTATAAGGTGTCCTATAGGGGACATTATAGGGTGCCTTGGCGGACAGTACACTTTATAATGTGCCCTATGGAGTGCCTTATGCGGCACCTTAGGTTATGCCACCGTGAGGGTGTGTTTTCTGGCAGCACTAATTAAAGTACAAGTCAAATGGTGCTCCTTGTGGTCTTGGGCAAGCCACTTAACCCTCCATAGCCCATGTTCCCTGTAAAATAGTTCTCTGTGTGCTGTGCTTTCCTGTTTAATCAATGTGTTTATACCTCAAAAATTTCCTGTCATGATTTGACAATTTCCAATCTGTAATCAAACCACTGCTGATCGCTGGAAGTAGCGGTATACAAATGTATATAAAATAAATAAACAAATGCCTCAACAATCACTACTTAAATGTAAAGGGTGATGCCTCAGTCAGCCTTATACATTAAGCCCACTGGGGAATCGAACCCATGACCCCTATATCATCAGTCAGTGTAGTAACCATTGTACTACAGCTCTGTTGCTGTGTGTGCATGCCTCCGCGCCTTCTTAAGATTAGCGCACGGTAACGTGCCATGTAGCGCTCATTAATTTATGGCGCCTTGTAACGCGCGTTATCGGTAACGATGTACCGCCCATGTCCTTATTTGGGATTTCTGCTTCTACCGCGGATCCTAACGCGAATCACACTAACGCAGTTTAGTAATTTAGAGGTTGCATTTTGTTCATATTAACAATACAGTTATCAGTTGGCAGGGGTAATTTGGAATCTTTCAGTTTTGTCTACTCTGTACTTAAAGGCATCTGAGTTACTTCTTTATTGGGACTTCTCTATTGGTATACCCTGACTTCCCTCTTTTGCTAATATCCTTCAATGATGCATCCTTCTGAACCATATGCTCTTGGGTAACTGTTGGCTTTCCCATATTATTTAGCTTAAAAGCTGCTCTATCTCATTTTTAAAGGTTAATGCCAGCAGCCTGGTTGCATCCCGGTTAAGGTGGAGCTATCCTTTCAGAAAAGTCCTCCCCTTCCCCAGAATGTTGCCCAATACCTAACAAATCCAAAATCCTCTTCCTTGCACCATCATCTCATCCATGCATTGAGAATCTGGAGCTCTGCCTTCCTTTTGGATCCTATGCGTGGAAAAGGAAGCATTTCTTAGAATGCTCCCCTGGAAGTTCTGAATTTCAGCTTCCTGTCTAAAAGCCTAAATTTGGCCTCTAGAACCTTCTTCCCACACTTTCCTATGCAATTGGTACCAAAATGGGTATCATTTATTTTACCTCTTAGAATCGTATCATTATCAAAACCCAAGTCCTCAGTCCCTCCAAAAAAGATGATTTTTTTCCTTGCAATTATACTATTAAATAGCATGAACTCACTGTAAATCAGTGGAAAGGCCTTTGCCTGGTAAGTTATGTGTGTCTCATATGTGTTTTTAGTTATTCCCTCTCCTTCCTCCCAGGTTCTTTCCCCATGTCGTTTCCATGCTTGTTTTTCCCCCTCATTTTCTATCCCATCCCTCATGTTTTCAGTCTCCTTTACATACCCTTTCCTTCAACTTTTTCTCTCTACATCCTCCATTCACCTCATCTCACAGTACTCTCTCTATTTTCTTCCTCTTGCACTCCATGTGTCCCTGTCTCCCCTTTATACACTTCACCTACCTATTCCTATTAACACTTGTATTCTCCCTCCTCTTTTACCTCTTATAGTCATGTGATTTATTGGCATACTAGACTAGGAAGTTATTTCTGGCATGGACCCACTGAAAATTTGTGGAGGAGACTCAATATGAGAAGATGTGTCTGAATATTTGTTTGCAGGTATTTTCTACCCCATCCTTTCCTCTATCCCCAGGGTTGGTGCAAGAAGATGAGGCACCCTAGGCACGCCTCACCCCTTGTGTCCCCCACCCACCCTGTAGTGCCCATTACTGCCACCACTGCCACCCCTTTCTGGGACCTACAGTGGTGACAATGGCCAAAAACAGCCCCATGGTGCATACCTTACAACTGTTTACTTCCACCTCTCGGATCACCTGATGCTGACTTCCTGTTTGCCTGAGAGGGGCAATAGCAGTGGCAATGGGTGCTCATGGAAGAACAGCATTCTAGGTGACCACCTAGTTCACCCGATGGTAGCATCAGTCCTGTCTATCTCACATGTTGTCTCCATCATTGTCTTCCATCTCATGTTTTCTCCCTCTTCCACTTACTTTCTCCTTTGTGCTCCTTCTCTCTTACTCTCCGTCCTGGCACTATCCACCTACCACTCACCACTATCCTTGTCCTCACTCCATCTCCCTGCTTCCCCAAGGTTTCTTTTACATTTTTTCATTGACCCAGCTAGTTTCTCCTTGCCCATAGGAGGCATCCTCATTTTGTGACAATGGAGGTTGTGTCCCTGCCAACAATCTGCTGAAAAGAGATATTCACAGCCCCCCCCCAAAAAAAGGCTCTTTTTCAGATTTTCCAAAATTCTGGGTGGTTTTTTTTTATTTGCTTCATGCATTTTTATGCTTGTTAGAACTTTCTAGTATGCAAAAATCAATTGCACACACATAAATTCATAAGGTTACAAGCATAAAATCATGTCACATAGTAACATAGTAAATGATGGCAGATAAAGACCAGTATGGTCCATCTAGTCTGCCCAGTAAGATGGCAAGAGTAGGTGCACATGACACTCCATGCTGGCCACCTCTCACCATGTCTTTGTTTAGGGGTGAACCAACCGCTCCGTGTAGGACATCCCTGTTTGCTGAGAATTTAGATAGTTAAGTTTATTTTGATTTTATCCTGTTGCTGTAAAGGGATCCACTGTGTCTGTCCCATGCCATTTTGAATTCTGTCACTGCATTTGCCCCCACTACTTCCATCGGGAGGGCATTCCAAGCATCCACCATCCTTTCAGTGAAAAAGAATTTCCTGACATTGCCTTTCAATTTACCCCCTTGCAGCTTCATGCTATGCCCTCTAGCTTTACAGCTTCCTCGTCTTTGGAAGAGGTTTGTTTGTTCATTATTTCTCTTGAAGTATTTAATGGTCTGAATCATATCTCCCCTATTCCTTCTCTCCTCCGAAGTGTACATATTTAGGTCTTCAAGTCTCTTCTCATAAGGCTTCTGACACAGGCTCCAAATCATTTTGGTCGCCTTCCTCTGAACAGTTTCCAGTCTTTTTACATCCTTTGCAAGATATGGTCTCCAAAACTGAACACAGTATTCCAAGTGAGGCCTCACCAGTGACCTATACAGTGACATTAGTACCTCTTCCTTTCCGCTGGTAATTCCTCTTTGTATGCAACCCAGCATTCTCCTGACTTTTTCCACTGCCTTGTCCCACTGTTTTGCCACCTTGAGATCCTCAGAAATTATCACATCAAGGTCCTTCTCCTGGTCCGTGCACACCAAACTCTCGCCCCTATCGCGTGCATTTCCTTTGGATTTCTGCTTCCCAAGTGCATGAGACTGCACTTCTTCGCATTAAATATTAATTGCCAAGCATTAGACCATTCTTCCAGCTTTTGTAGATCTTTCCTCATGTTATCCACTCCCTCAGGGGAGTACACTCTGTTGCAAATTTTTGTGTCATCTGCAAAAAGTCAGACTTTTCCATTCAGTCCTTCAGCAACATCACTCACAAATACATTGAACAGTTCTGGGCCCTGGACCGAACCCTGTGGCACCCCACTAATCACCCTCATTTCATCTGAGTGAGCTCCATTTACTATCACTTTCTGTCTATACATACTAAGGAGCAATTTTACTAAAGGGTGCTAAATGATTAGTGGTAGTTACTGCATGTACTAGCCGAGCTAAAACAGACCTACCTTATATAGTAAATAATAGAAATTCTGAGGTAGGTTGTTTACACAGCCATAGGAGCACTGATTTCTTAGCATTTATTTTGACTGCTTTTACTTCATCCAAATCAATTTGAAAGTTCAGGAGTGGATGCTGCACCTAGGTCATGGGCCACTCCTACATTTCTTGTCTTCATAATCTGTCTAATGGTTGTCAGTACTGCATTATGTAGGGTCAACTCATTTCTTGGACATATTGCAAGTTGAAGTCACTTGTAGCATGTTCATGATTTGCAGGTTTTGGGTGACTGGTCCTACAGGCAATTTATTGCAGTTGTGCAAAAGGACTTTTAGACTATTATATCATTGTAACCTTCAGCAGAATTATACTGTTTGTATATTGTCCCTAGATTGAAATTAAAGAGTCAATCCTTTTGTTGCACAGTTTTTAGAAGGTGAACAGGCAGATTGGGTCTTGTTTGCTGGTCCTTAGGGGGATATTGCATTTGTCATGATTGTGAAATTGATATTTGCAGCATGCAAAATGGAGTTTATTTTTCCAAAATCAGTACCAACCTTTTTGTATAACTTGCTACAGGAAAATTTAGAATTTTGATTGCTGGGGAAATAAAAAAGGTCTTGGTTTATTGGGCAGGAGTGGGGGAGGAGTGGGGATAGGCTAGTTGTCCATGATCATGATGGGGGCTTTTTATATTTACAATGTAGTTGGCAGTTAATTTTGTTGATGGCATATTTGCTAATGGTGGTGTGGGGGAAGAAGCTGTTAGGATGGAGAACAGTAAAGTAGATATTATTATTGTAATGATACCAGCAGGAAGCCTCTAGTTGTGGTAAGTCAAGGAGACAACATTTTTGGAAAAGGTTAACCAATGGTGAATGGGTTGATGATGACCCACTACTGAGACGTGACAGAGTGGACTGCCCAGGTTTCTAGGCATAGAAAGAAAGGTCTAAATGCGATCACCTTCTGGAGCTCATTATACTTTTAAGTAACCAGAAAATCAGCAGCTCCACTCTTCACCCTGAGGTTTGGTACTTTTCTAAATTGGCAACCAGGTCTCAGGCTTTCAAGGAGCAAATTTCTGGATTTTCAATATAATTTAAACCCAGTGCTCACCTTCGCATCAACAACCTCTTTCTGTTGCCTTTCAACAGTCACGTTTTCCTATTGCTTTCACTACAACGCTCTTAGACATATTTCCAGTGTTTTGAAAAGTAGTGCTTAGCTAGTTCAGACTTTTCCCACAATATTCTGAAGCAGGTTTTGAAGGTGGTACTTATCTGATTCAGCTATTTCCCAACGCCAACTTTTGCGCCATTGCGTTTCACAAGCATTTTCTCAAGGGATAATAGTCTGCACTCCTCGTCTCTCCACCAATCTTTCAAGCTGGCTTCTCTCCACTGCTCTTTTGCCTGAGAAAGAAAGGTGACATGGGCCCTTGTTTATTTAATGATAAGGAAGAGGGGATGAAAGGTGGAACTGATAGGTCCCAGCTACTCATATTAAGAAAAAAATCCTACATAATATCAATATAGATAGCTATATTTTCATAGTGGATAATTTGAATATGAATCCATCCGATACTGTTCTTTTTATACTGTATCTTATTATATTTTCTTAGTGAGTTCTGATGCTTGATATATTCATTTTCTAGTTACTGTTCAGATTGTCCATCTCTTCACTTCACTTTAAATCAATAAACTATTGGTTGCTGCGTTAGTCTCAGGGAAATACTGTAGGATGCCTTACAAGTTGTGAAATTTTGTATTCTTAACTTGTACCAAGAAAAGAAAATTAGACATAAACATTATTGTACAGTGTTTTTCAGAATCTCATAGATCCTTTCTTCAGATGTACTATGAATTGCAAACTTCCTTTCTGTCCTTTTGTATTGAATTTTATCATAAATGGCCTCTTTCTAGAAGAAAAATGGTTTGAATAGATTCTTGTTTTATTTCCAATTTATAGTTTGAAATATAGATTCTATGTCTTATCTGTCTGTGGTGGGCATTTCTGCTCTTTCTGATTGAAGGAATATTGCCAGGGAGTTAAAGAAAGAACACTAATATTGGTCTGTTAATGCTCAGATTGTCTGAGAACATAGTTGGAAAAGATTTTGGTGTTACACTTTTTTTAATATATACAGAGCAATATATCTGAATGCTCTAAGGAAGGCTGGAGATTGGATAAAATGTCAGCTTTGGGTACATCCACAATATGTCAAGTACAAAGTTTATATTGCTTTTATTTTATCAGTTTAAAAACAGAGATGAGCGAGTTGGTCAAATTTAATTGAACAGACTCTAAACTGATGGGAAAGAATTGTGTGATGGGTGTAGCTTGGCTCACTTACCTTCAACATTTCAAATAGAATCATAGTCCCCTGGAACTGATTTGCAAATCTCTGAGTCACAATCAAATCTGATCACTGTTTTTGACTTGTTTCAGCAAAGCTGTATAATGAGTTAGCTAAACCTTACTCTCACACTATAAAATCTGAGGGAAGAAGAAAGTTACAATGATTCAGGAAAATAGGTGCTGACTGAATAACTCTTGATTCATTCATAGTGAAGATTTTTGTAGTATTATTCATGGAGACATATGGAACTTACTGTCAAATATAAAAAATTCTTTATACTGTAGTTCATGCAGAGCAATATATTTATTGTACTGATCCAATAAAAGGTATCATAAACAACTAATTCCAGAAAAAAAGATGTCCAGTAACTTTAGCAACTAAATGCATTCAAGATAAAACAATCATGTGTCTTATGTAATTTGGAAACAATATTAACATTCATTTCATGTAGAATTTTAGGATGGCCTCAATTCTGAATAGCACATACATTATCACAATCATTTCATAAAATAGGCATTCACACTAACCATCCATTCGCCCACCAGACTATGAAATAACACTCTCTGGAGAGGTGCATGGCAAACATTGGCCTCAGCTTTTATTCAACATTCAAATATTTGACAACAACATTGCAAAGCAAATGATATCAAGCTCCACCAAAGGGTTGGCCTAGACGGTGTCGTCTTAGACCTAGCACTAGTCCATATTTCTGCACTCTCCTCTTCTGCCAATCCCTGCCCCCCCCCCCCCCAACTTCCCAGCCTGCAGTGATGCCAGGCTGAGACTTGTTTCACCATATGGAAGTCTTAATGTAACTGGACCTGCACATGGCGATGACACCTATGTTGCAGGAATCCCTCAGTGCTCCCATCCCTGTCTTCCTCCCTACCCTTTCAAGAGGTGGTAGAAGAAATTAACCCTAGGGGGAGGTCAGCCACCTCTAAATCCCACCAAGAGCGGAGACTGTACCTTGCATGTCTCCGTCTTCCCTCTCCATCTGAAATGCTTTACTTCACTCCTCCAAAACATCATGAATTGAACTTATAAAGATATCCTGACCAATATCCAAAAAATGCATCCCCATCCGGGTGAAACAACCCAGGCAATCAACTGTAATTAAGGCATATCACTAGCCCCTGCAATAAATGGACAAAAGTGGTACTTACGCATTCAATTGCCTCCTCAAATGCTCTACAACTTGCGGTCAGGGGGCATCGCGCCACAGGCGCCTAAGAATCATCTGCGACCAAATGACTGTCGCAGCAGGGAAGTAACAAAGGATTAAGAAAATATCCCTCTTCATTTATTGGATAAGGTCAACCCCTTTCACTGTACAAAGATAATTTCCCCCCAAATGCACAAGAATACAATGGGGTTGATTATATTGCCGCGTCTCCAGTAACACGCAGGTGCTCAGGCTGCCCTGAGGGTGTCACATCTTGATAGGTCTGCACGCAGGTGTTTCTTTACTCGCTGCATTGTGGGGCCTGCTCACTTATCACACAATCCTTTTCATAGGTGATGGTGCTGTGGCAAGCTCCATCTCTGCCCATTACCCATACCTGCAACTGTGGAACCTCCATCTCTTCCTTCATATTCTTCTCCTGCACCCTGTTTCTCTGCCATTGAGGTGGATGATCCAGTGCCAGTGATCCCAGGGAACATTGAGCTGTCAGCCAGTGGAATAAGTCACTCATCTAGATTTGAGGCCCCAAATGTAAAGGGCTGACCTCTGAATTGGTCCTGTACGTCCAGGGTCACGGCCCGCCCATGCCCCATCCTCACTATGCCTCCGGAATGCCCCTTCCCACCCCCGTCTAGGACTCCCCGTGTAAACCCGATGTTTGTACGGGGAGGCTTTTGCTGGAGCCTGCAGGGGGGGCAAATAGTGGGGATGGACATCCCAACAGGACATCCATCTCTACTATTCACGGGACAGAATGACCCCCTTAATCATTTATTGTTCTTATAAGATTTTATGCTCAGGAAGGGTCCCTATTGTTTTATTATTCCCTTCATATGGTAACAGGTATTTCCCTGTTACTTTAAACAGTGGGTTTCTTCAAAGTTGATTCTATGATATGTGTGTGTTGTATACACCTTTAGTTAATTCAATATAATTTTTCAAAATTGTTTGTTCATAACGTTAATGTTTTAATGTTAGCAGATACTATGGAAGTCATTCACAAATGTGGGTTGCAGGGCTGCATGTCCCGGTGGAACATGCAGCCCCACAAGCCGTCTGTGCCTGAATCCCCCTCTGGCTCTCCCTGTATGCCCCATGCATCAGGAAGAGGAGAGCCAGTGGGGGGGCAGAAGGGGTGAAAATGGGGCAGAGCGGGGCGGGTCAGCCCCTCAACACATACAGGGCCAATTCAGGTGATGGCCCTGTATGTGTTTCCGGTCCCATAGGAATGTGCTGCTTATACCACTTCAAAGGTGGTATAAGCAGCACTTTTGGCTTGACTGGGCCCAAGGATCCCCGCTCAGGGCCAGGGACGGGTGTGGGAGGGGGGTCCCCGCCACTCAATCCAGGCCACGGCAGGCCAGCCATGGGTCAGATGGCAGGGAAATGGGAGGCCGGAGCCGCGGATGTTGGGGGCACCTGCGGGGAAGACGTCCCCACAGGTGAAAGGTGCATGCTGGGCTGTTCTTAGGCCCAATTCTGGCTAAAAATGTACCAGAATCTGGTCCACACAACCTGTTTCTTCAGAGATGTACATATGTTCCCCTCCATGAATCGGGTTCCACGTTCTTATAACTCTGTATATGTGTTCCTAAATTGTATCTTAAAGTTGTTTAATATGTCTTCTCTTGAATGGTCTACTGCTATTTATGCCATTTTATTATTTATAACCTTGATCTTAGTTATGTATTTTTCATATCCCTTTTATTATTTGCTTAGTAAGACATATACATATATTTTTGGGGTTATTATATATTTAGTTTTGGGATTATTATATATTTCTCTTTTTATTAGATGTACTGTTTTCCAGTGTTAAGTATACATAATTCCCTACTGTTTTTTCTAAAGTATATTTATTTATGTTTTTATTTCTTATGTCATTTAATTGATGTTATTATTTGTTCTTATTTATGTCACTTAATTGTTGTTATTATAAAATTTATTTTTAGAGGTCTGTACCCCTGACAAAGGCATTGTCGAAACACAGCTGTATCGGGTCTCTTGTTTTTTGCATCCACCTGAATAAATTTGCCATTTGTTATCACCTTGCTCCTGTTTAACAACATAAGAACATAAGATAAGAACATAAGATATGCCATAATGGGTCAGACCAAGGTCCATCAAGCCCAGTATCCTTTTTCCAATGGTGGCCAATCTAGGTCATAGCAGATTCCCTAAAAGACACAGGTTCCACAATGCTTGTATTGGGTCAAGCAGTGATATCCTGGGTCTCTTTTAATAATGGTTTACGGACCTTCCCTCCAGAAACTTGTCCATATCTTTTTAAGCCCAGCTACACTAATAGCTTTTGCTACATCCTCTGGTAACAAATTCCAGAGTTTGATTACACATTGAGTGAAAAAATATTTTCTCTTATTAGTCTTAAATAGTTTACCCTGTAGCTTCATTACATGTCCCCTAGTCTTTCTATATTCTGATGATGTAAACAATCGATCTACGTTTACCCGTTCCACTCCATTCATTAATTTATAGATCTCTATCATATCTCCCCTCAGCCGTCTCTTTTCCAGGTTGAAGAGTCCTAACATTTTAGCCTCTCTTCATACGGGTATCCTTCTATCCCCTTTACCATTTTGATGGCTCTTCTCTGTACCTTTTCTAATAACGCTATATCCTTTTCAAGATAGAGCAACCAGAATTGCACACAATATTCAAGTTGCAGTCACACCATGAAACGATACAGAGGCGTTCTAATATCCTTTGTTTTATTTTGCATTCCTTTCCTTGTGATACCTAGCATTCTATTTGATCTCTTGGCTGCCGCTGCACACTGGGTGGAGGGTTTTAACATGTTACCATGATGACGCCTAAATCTTTTTTCCTGGGTGGTGGTTCCTAATGTGGAACCTTGCATCGTGTAACCATAGTTTGGGTTGTTCTTTCCTAGGTGCATAATTTTGAATTTGTCCACATTAAATATTGTCTGCCGTTTGGATGACCAGTCTTCCAATTTATCAAGATCCTCTTGAAAATTTCCACAATCTTCATTGGTTTTAACAACTTTAAATAGCAAATTTGATAATCTCACTAATTATTTCCATTTCCAGGACATTTATGAATATGATAGAAAGCAGCGGACCCAGCAAAGATCCCTGGGGTTCGCCACTATTCACCTTTCTCCATTGGGGAAATTGGCCATTTAGCCCTACCCCCTACATATTTTAATCAGTTCCTGATCCACAATAGTACACTGTCTCCTATCCCATGACTTTTTAGTTTTGCCAAAAGTCTCTGATGAGGGACCTTTCCTTGAACACAGTAGGTGGTTGAACTCCAGTAACCTCTTCAGCTTTGGGAACTGCTAACACTTAATCAGGAGTTAGTGGCCTGATTACCTGAGAGCAGCTGAGGGCCTGCATAAAAGGCTCCAGTGCGCTGCCCTGTTCAGGCTTTCCTACAGGAGCTCTCCAGATCAACCAACAGTAAGGATTTAAGAGTTTGTTTTATTATATTAAAATTGTTAGCTCTCTGACTGGGAGCTCTTAAAAGGGTTTTTTGTACATTTTTAAAGCAAGGTTACTTTCTTTTGGTGCTTTAGTGGGACTTTCCTTGAGCACAGTAGGTGGTTGAAATCCAGTAACCTCTTCAGCTTTGGCAACTGCTAACACCTAATCAGGAGTTAGTGGGCCTGATTACCTGAGAGCAGCTGAGGGCCTGCATAAAAGGCTCCAGTTCCCTGACCTGTTCAGGCTTTCCTACAGGAGCTCTCCAGATCAACCAACAGTAAGGATTTAAGGGTTTGTTTTATTATATTAAATTGTTAGTTCTCTGACTGGGAGCTCTTAAAAGGGTTTTTTGTACATTTTTAAAGCAAGGTTACTTTCTTTTTGGTGCTTTAGTGGGACTTTCCTTGAGCACAGTAGGTGGTTGAACTCCAGTAACCTCCTCAGCTTTGGGAACTGCTAACACCTAATTAGGTGTTAGTTCCCTCCCTACCCACCCCTACTCCCACCCACAACTAGGGAGTAGTCTTGCCTTATAGGGCACCTCCCCATTTAACAAAGCACCTAGAATTGGACCAGCACATTTTGAATATAATTAAGGAGATTTAACTGCTTTTTCTCTGAAAGGACAGCTGGGAAACCGGCTGGTACTTGGTAGATCTCTCTCTTTTGCTTTAACAGATACCTAAGCTCCACGAACAGAACAATGGCTGGGAAAAATAGTATCGCTAAAGCTGTTGCCCCCGTTACAGCTTCTGCCTTGGTCCAGACAGAGGTCCTAATGCCAGTTGAAGGACCGGTTCCATGTGCAGGGTGCCTGCATGCTGAAGCTCTGAGGAAATAAGTGGAGGAACTCAGAGAGGAGGTGGCAAGACTGAGGAGCATTCAAGGCAGTGAGAAGTACATTGATGAGATGCTGCTTGCAGCAACCAAGCTCTCCAGCAGAGGAGAAGATGGGTGCCAACAGAATGTCGATGGTTGGACACAAGTCACCAGGGCCTGCAAAATCACCAATCCAACTTCTCCAGCCCTTGAATTGAAGAACCATTATGCAGCCCTGGAAGTGGAGGAGGTGAAAGCATCCCTGGAAAGGGAAGAACCAGAGCTCAAGTACCCCAAAGTTGCAGAATCAGTGAGCAGAAGGAAACGAAGGGTAGTGGTGGTTGGAGACTCTCTTCTGAGGGGTACTGAGGCGTCCATCTGCCGACCAGACTTGATGTCCAGATAGGTATGCTATCTGCCTGGTGCCAAAATCCAAGATGTTACGGAGAGTTTGCCGAGACTCATCAAGCCCACTGACTATTACCCAATGTTGCTAATCCATGTTGGAACCAATGATACTGCTAGGTATACCTCAGAACGTATCAAAAGTGACTTCATGGCTCTGGGACAGAGGGTGAAGCAGTTAGGTGCACAGGTGGTGTTCTCTTCAATCCTCCCTGTTGAGGGTAAAGGCCAAGGCAGAGAGTCTCACATCCTGGAGATGAATGCATGGCTGCGTGGATGGTGTCATCGAGAGTGTTTTGGTTTCCTAGGCCATGGGATGCTGTTCCAAGGGTTGCAGAGCAGAGATGGCATCCATCTGTCCAAGAAAGGTCAATGCGTCTTCAGTAGTAGACTGGCTAATCTACTGAAGAGGGCTTTAAACTAGTTTCATTGGGGATGGGTGAAGAAAGCCCCCAGGTAAGAGAAAGCCCCCAGGTAGGTGATACATTAAATACCTTTATGGAAATGGGTAACAGGGGTAACATATGGAAAGCAGTGTGTATAAATGCCCGTAGCATGGGAAATAAGATCACTGATGTTGAAGCTTTGGTGGGAGTGGCTGACTTGGATTTAGTGGCAGTTACAGAAACATGGTTCACAGAAAACCATGATTGGGATGTAACTATACCTGGCTATACTTTATTCAGAAAGGACAGGGTAGGAAGTAGGGGAGGAGGAGTGGCACTATATGTAAAAACTACTATTAAAGTTTTGGAATTACAGAGCTTAAAAGGGAGAGGGGAGGCATTGTGGGTTAAACTAGAAAGAGAGAAAGAGAAATCTATTTACATTGGTGTGATATACAGATCTCCCTGACAAGAGGAAGAGGTGGACAGAGAATTAATTGAAGACATGCACAGCATTGCTAGGAAAGGGGAAGTGCTACTGATAGGAGATTTCAATATGCCAGATGTTGATTGGAACATTCCTGCTGCAGTATCATCTAGAAGTAAGGGAGAACTACAGGGAGAACTATTCAGGCAATTGGTAACAGACCCCACACATGAAGGAACCATACAGGACTTGGTGCTTGCCAATGGTGAAAGTGTTTCTGATGTTGTAGTGGGAGATGATTTTGCATCCAGTGATCACCAGATGGTGTGGTTCAGTATTAGGACTAGGGCTGTTAGAATCCATTCAAAGGCAAGGATCTTAGACTTTAGGAAGACTAACTTTGTGAAGATGGGCCAATACCTCAGGGAGTCGTTAGTTGGATGGGAACAGCTGAGGGATGTAGAAAAACAGTGGGAAAAACTGAAAGGCAATATTTTAAGGGCAACCAACCTTTTTGTTAAAATGGTAAATAAAGGTAAAAGGAAAAGGAGACCGCTATGGATTTCGAAAGAAGTAGCTGAAAAAGTGAAGAAAAAGAGGGAGGCCTTCATGAAATACAAGAGATCACAGAGAGAGGAAGACAGGCATCTGTATTTGGAAAAACTTAGAGAAGCTAGCAAAGTAGTCAAGAAGGCAAATATTCAAAAGGAGGAGGAGGAAATAGCCAATGCAATAAAATGGGGGGGGGAATAAGACATTTTTCAGATATTAGTGAGAAGAGGAAGGGCAAGAGTGGTATTGTCAGACTCAAGGGTGCAGGGGAGGAATATGTAGAAGCTGATAAGGATAAAGCGGAATTGCTTAACAAATATTTTTGTTCTGTGTTCACAGATGAAGAACCAGGAGCAGGACCTCAGAAAACACCCACAAATAGGAACAGAAGCAAAGGACATCTTGAACAATTTTCAAAAGACTGTGTTCGTGAGAAACTCTCTCAACTTAAAGTAGACAAAGCGATGGGACCGGATGGGATACGCCCGAGAATACTGAGGGAACTTGGGAACATTCTAGCAGCTCCACTGACTGACCTTTTCAATGCCTCGTTGGAGTCGGGAGTGGTGCCAAAGGACTGGAGAGAGGCTCATGTGGTGCCTTTACACAAAAGCGGAAGTAAGGATGTGGTTGAAAACTTCAGGCTGGTTAGTTTAACTTCGGTGGTGAGTAAATTATTGGAAACGCTGCTGAAAGAGAAAATAGTGAGGTTTCTGGAGTCCAGCAGATTACAGGATCTGAGGCAGCATGGATTCACCAGAGGCAGGTCTTGTCAGACAAATCTGATTGATTTCTTTGACTGGGTGACCAGGAAGTTGGACAAAGGGAGAGCCCTAGATGTGGTGTATTTAGACTTCAGTAAAGCCTTTGACACTGTTCCTCACAGGCGACTTATAAACAAACTGAGCACCCTAGGGATGGACCCTAAAGTTACTGCTTGGGTTAGAAATTGGTTGGGTGGGAGGTGACAAAGAGTACAAGTAAATGGAGCTCACTCTGAAGAGAAGGATGTTATCAGTTGTGTGCCCCAGGGATCTATCCTTGGTCCGATTATTTTTAATATCTTTGTTAGTGATATAGCAGAAGGGCTTTCAGGTAAGGTTTGCCTCTTTGCGGATGATACCAAAATCTGCAATAGAGTAGAAACCCAGGAAGGGGTAGATAACATGAGGAGGGATCCAGCTAAGCTTGAAGAATGGTCTAGAATTTGGCAGCTGGGATTTAATGTTAAAAAATGTAAGGTCATGCATTTGGGCTGCAGCAATCCAAGGGAGAAATATAGTATAGGGGTGAAGAACTTTTGTCCACTAAAGAAGAGCGGGACCTAGGCGTGGTTGTGTCTGATGATCTTAAAATAGCTAAACAGGTAGAAAAGGCGACGGCAAAAGCTAGAAGGATGCTTGGGTGCATATGGAGAGGAATGGCTAGCAGAAAAAAGGAGGTGATAATGGCTCTGTATAAGTCTTTGGTGTGACCTCATTTGGAGTATAGTGTGCAATTCTGGAGGCTGCCCCTTCAAAAGAATGTGAACAGGATGGAGTCGGTGCAGAGGGTGGCTACTAAAATGATTAGTGGTCTTCATTATAAAGCATATGAGGACAGACTGAAGGATCTTAATATGTACACCTTAGAGGAAAGGCGGGATAGAGGTGATATGATTGAGAGGTTTAAATACCTCCATGGCATAAATGTTCAGGGAGAGAGCCTCTTTCAATTGAAAGCAAGTTCTGCTACGAGGGGACATGGGATGAGGGTGAAGGGAGATAGATTCAGGAGTGATATGCGGACATATTTCTTTACGGAGAGAGTAGTGGATCCGTGGAATAGTCTCCCAGTGGAGGTGGTAGAGATGAGGACAGTAACTGAATTCAAAAAAGCATGTGACAAACACAGAGGATCTCTAAAGGTAAAAAGGGGACTGTTGTAGTTGTTATGGAAGGACAGACTAGATAGGCCATGTGGTCTTTTTCTGTTGTCATATTTCTATGTTTCTATGTTTCTTAAGGCTTTCTGAAAGTCCAAATACACTATATCAACCGACTCACCTTTGTCTACCTATTTATTTACACCTTCAAAAAACATAACAGATTAGTAAGACAAGATCTTCCTTGTCTAAAGCCATGTGAGCTGTCTCCCATTAAGCCATGACTATCTACATGTTCAGTAATTTTGTTCTTTATGATGGTTTCTACCATTTTTCCCGGTACTGACGTCAGGCTTACTGGCCTGTAGTTTCCCGAATCACTCCTGGAACCCTTTTTAAAAACTGGTGTTACATTGGTTATCCTCCAATCTTCAGGAATTACAGATGATTTTAATGGTAGTTCACAGATTACTAATAGCAGGTCTGCAATCTCATATTTCAGTTTTTCAACATCCTTGGATGTATACTATCCGGTCCAGGTGATTTGCTACTCTTCAGTTTATCAAATAGTTGTAATACATCTTCCCGTTGTATCAATATTTCTTTCTATTCTTCCACACTATCATCTTTAAATACCACTTCAGTCATGAGTAACATTCTTACATCTTCCTCAGTAAAGACTGAAACAAAAAATTGATTCAGTCTCTCCGCTATGGGCTTGTCCCCTCCTAGTGCACCTTTTACCCCTGTATCATCTAATGGTCTAACTGACTTTCTCACAGGTTTTTCATCATTTGGCTCTTTTTTCCATTTCCTGAAAGATATTTTTTTGGCAACAACAGCCTCTCTGACCTCACCTTTAAACCATGCTGGCAATTTTTTGGACTTCCATCCACTTTGCTTAATGTGTGGAATACAACTGGTCTGGGCTTCCAAGACAGTATTTTTTTTAAAAAAAACCAAGCTTGATGTAAGTCTTTAACCTTTGCAACTGCTCCTTTTAGTTTTTCCTTAACTATTTTCCTCATTTTATCACAGTCTCCTGTTCGAAAATTAAAAGGTGGTACAGTGGATTTCCTTACCATCCCTCCTCCATTAAATAAATCAAACACGATCACACTATGATCACTATTGCCAAGTGGCCCCAATACCCTTATCTCTTGCACTAGATCTGGTGTTCCAAAATGGCTTCCCCTCTGGTTGGTTCATTAACCAGCTGCTCTAAGAAGCAGTCATTTATTCCATCTAGAAACTTTATCTCCCTAGCATGTCCTGCCGTGACACTGATACAGTCAATAACAGGGTAATTGAAATCATCCATTATTATTACTATGCTGTAACTTTTGTTAGCTTCCCTGATTTCTTTGAGCATTTCATCATCCATTTGTTCATTCTGGCCAGGCATTTGATAGTACACCCCCACTGACATTGCCTTCCCTTTTTACATGGAATTTCAATCCATAGAGATTCTACAGCAAATTTTGTTTCCTGACATAGAGCGCAAACCCTCCACCAATTTGATCAGCTCTATCATTACGATATAGTTTGTACCCAGGTATCACAGTGTCCCACTGGTTGTCCTCCTTCGGCCATGTCTCTGAGATGCCAATCATAACTAACCTCTCATTTAGTGCTATGTGTTCTAACTCTCCCATCTTATTTTTTAGACTTCTAGCATTTGCATACAAGCATTTTAGACACTGTATTTTATTCATATTAATCTGGCTATCGGTAGGCAGGGGTAATTTAGAATCTTTAAGCTCTGTCTGCTCCTTACTCAAGGGCATTTGGGATACTTTTGTCTTTATTGGAACCTCTCTGCTAATATGCCCTAACTTCATTTTTTTGGTAGCATCCTTCAAGGATACATTATTCCGAACCATGCGCTCTTGGGCAACTGTCGGCTCTCCCCTGTTGTCTAGTCTAAAAGCTGCTCCTTTTTAAAGTTTAATGACAGCAGCCTGGTTCCATCCCAGTTAAGGTGAAGCCCATCCCTTCGGAAGAGCCCCTTCTTTCCCCAGAATGTTTCCCAGTTCCTAACAAATCCAAAACCCTCATCCTTGCACCATCGTCTCATCCACGCATTGAGACTCTGGAGCTCTGCCTGCCTTTTGGGTCCTGCGTGTGGAACGGGAAGCATTTCAGAGAATGCTACCCTAGAAGTTCTGGATTTCAACTTCCTACCTAAAAGCCTAATTTTAGCCTCCAAAATCTCCCTACCACATTTTCCTATGTGATTGGTACCGACATGTACCAAGACAGTAGATTCCACCCCAGCACTATCGAAAGCCTTGTCTAGGTGGTGCTTGAGGTCTGCTACGTTCACACTGGGCAGGCATGTTACCAGGCAATCCTTACGTCCACCATCCACCCAGCTATCTACATGCCGAATGATCGAATCACCAATTATAACGGCTGTCCTAATCCTTCCCTCATTGGCACATTGCCCTGGAGAAACTTCCTCAGTGCAAGAGGGTTTTACATCACCTGCAGGACAGATCCTATCTACAGGATCACTTCCTGCCACACTAGTCCTGTCACGTGATCTCTCTCCTCCATGGCAACAGGGATGCTGCCAGACTGAAGGTGGTACTTGTCTATGTACCTTTCTGTCTTCCTTATGTCCTCGAAGACTACTACTCTAGCCTCCAGAGATTGGACTCATTCCCTGAGAGCAAAGAGATCCTTGCACCTAGTGCAGACATAAGCCCCCTCACCAACTGGGAGAAAATCATACTTGTAACACTCAATGCAAAAGACTGGAAAACCCCCATCTTGCTGCTGGACTACTGTCTGCATCTTAGTTTTAAGGTTGTGTTTAGGCATTTAAGTTATTTTCCTACTAAGGGTTGGTAGGGATACTTATACTAATAAAACTACACCTAATACATTTAATGTACTTTGTACACCTGAAGCTTAATTCATCTCAGGTCCTTAATTTATGCCAGATGAGGACAAACAGCTGCACCTGAGAGTGAATATGGCACCTCCTTTCCTTTGAGAGGTTTATGCATCTTTAAAGCTACCATTATCCCAGGGGTTGGTGGATATTAGGGAGGGAGGAAGGGAAAAAGACTTATTTATAGCTGTCTGCTACACAGTACCCTGTCCTGTGCTTCTAAGGTAATCTGTGACAAATTTCCTGGGGGGAGTCCCACAGTCATTGCTTGGATAGAGGGAGTCTTGGGTTCTAAATTTAACCAGAAAGCTCTCTTCTGGGTTTTAAATTTAAACTTAAAGCTTTTTGCTGCTACTAGGTCCTGATTGATTTAACAAATACACTGGGTTCACAGATTAATCAGCTTTAATCTAAAGAATTCCTTTTTCCCTATGATTTAGAAAAATTTCCAGAAGTAAATACTTACAATTGCAGATCTCTCTCCAGAAGTAGCTGTTCCCTTTTGTAGTCCTTCAACTGTTTGGTCGCTTATTCTCCGCGAGTGTGTGTGTTTTTCTTTAGAATGGACATCCCCATATCGGGCATGTCTACATTTGTAAAATCATACCTGAACTTGCTTATGCCTGCTTTTTTTTCAGACATTCTGGCTTGGATGTTCCAGATTGCACTTGGACATCCTTTGAAAAATGTGTCTTCACCTGTCTTATTACAAGACAGAGGCCTAAGAACTTGGACTGGTAATGTGGAGGAAGTTGTACTAAGTCTTACAATACCCTTTATTACTCACATACCCAGTAATGCACAGGATGTGCCTTGACAAAGGTCTCTGCACATTCCTTGGTGCCTTCCTCTGACAATCTTTAATTTTGTGGTCTCTTAGATTCCACCATGGTCACAATACACCACAAGCCAGTATCTCTAAATCAACAATCTGGGCCAGAAACACCACATTATTAATATATTCTCCCAGTCTATCTCCACACAGACCTTCTTCTAGAAGACTAATGGGTCAATATTCAAATATCACAATTAACATTTTTTTTTCAAAATACCAGCTGTGGTGTTTAAATTATCTATCTATATTCAGTGCCACTATCTGGATATTGAGTCATACTGAATAAATGTGGAGAGCAGTGAGCATTGTCACTTTGTGGATAATCATAATTTTCAGCTGCCATTCTTATGGCTCTGGTTTAATTTTGGATAGCCTTTATGCTGCTCCAAATTAAACTGCATAACCATCTAGATAGTGGCTGCCTATCTGTACAATTAGGCATTGTGCCCATTCTCTCTTTTGCTTCACCCCAATACAATCCAGCTAGTAGTCCGGGTAGTCTGTAAGAATTTTCAGTGACACTTTCATAGAATTCCTCTGAAAATTCGTAGATAGGGGACTTATATGTATAAAGGGTCATTCCAAGGCTATTTGTGCCCTCTCCCTATCCCGTCTAACTTCCCCGTGCATTGTATGGGGAAGTTAGACGGGGGCGGGAAAGGGGCGGATTAGGAGTGGTGTTAGGGCAGGCAGTGGGTGGTCATCGGCCCCGGATGAACGGGACTGATTCCAATGTCGGCCCTGTATGTCCAGGGTCAGCGACTTGGACGGGTAACTTATTCCACCTCTGAGGTTGAATAAATTCCCTAGTCGGCGGGGAACAGCGGGTCCGGGGCTTAGAGAGGGCAGGAGGGGGCAGAGGACATTCCCAGCAGCCTGACCCTGGCCTTGTGGGGCCAAATCGGGGGTCAGGTTGCGGGGAATGAACCGTTTTGTCTGGTGGCCGGGGATTGCGGTTTCATTCAAAAGCCCTGACTGAACCATCTGGGCAAGGCTTGTACATTCAGGCTGACCTGAATTGTGGTCCCGGCCTGCTTGTACAGGCCTGGGTGTAATTCTGATCCTGACCAGGCACACAGAGGGCCGAGACTTCCAGGACTGAATCGGGCCCATAGTGGATAATGTTAAAAATACTATTCTTAGCTACCAGTTGCAGCAGTTTACTCATAAGCGTTGGAGTTTTGATCTCATTTCCAGCAGAGCAGAACAAATGAATATACTACAAGAAAACTCTGCTGCTTTTAAATCGTAACTCTCTCTCTGTAGCAAACATTGATGTTTCTGTTACCAATCACCCAGAGAGACATAACAAAACTGAAAATGAAACAATTATCCAAGTTATTTTTAATTTTCAATTTCCTTAATTTTTAATAAACCCTATTTCATCTTCCTGAACTGGAAGTTTAGGCATTTCAAGTTTCCTGTTGGATCATGTGAAAAGTAGTCTTAGGAGGATGCCATCTCTTCTCTGGTTGTACTGCTCTAATAACATAGTAAGATATTAATATTATATATGATGGCACATAAAGACCGATATAGTCTATCTACTGTAGATGCCCAGTAAGGTGGCTAGAGTAGTTGTAACTGCCGATCTGCACAGGTCACCCCCCTCTATGCCTTTATTTAGGGTTATGCCTGCCACTTTGGGCAGGCCACTCCCCCTTTATTTGTTGAAGTATAAAAGATATTTGTTTTGAGTTCATCCTCTTGCTATAAAGGGATCCACTGTGTCTGTCCCATGCCTTTTTGAATTCTGTCACTGTATTTTCCCCCACCACCTCCATCAGCAAGGAGTTTCAAGCATCCACCACCCTTTCATAGGGTTGCCAACTGGCCGTTTTTTCCATTGCCACGCCAGCTGCTGGCAAAGATTGAAGACCGGCCCTTGAAAAGCCAGTTTTTAATTTGGCCGCGAGACCAGGAGTGGCCAGAACAGAAAATCAGCTTTTCATATGTGTTCCCCATCCCTCCCCCCCCCCCCCCATGCAATCTCACCTTCCCCTTTCAGCCGCAGCTCCTGCTTCTTACAGAGCAGCAGCTGCAATAAAGCTCATTTAAAAACAAAAGGAAACCTGAGCACAGCCCTCTGGCCCTACAAAAACCCTGCTGCAGCGTCACGCCCCCTGTAGCATCACTTCCTTTTAAGCACGGGCACTGCAGCAGGGCTTTCATAGGACAGGAGGGCTCCGCACAGGTTTCATTTTGTTTTTAAATTAGTTTTATTGCAATCGGTGCTCTGCAAGAAGCAGGAGCCGCAGCTGCAAGAGGAAGGAGGTGGAAGAAGGGACTGACATAGAGGGAAGGTGAGAGCTGGAAGGGAGCTGAAAGAGGGGGAAAAGGAGTTGGCTGGAAGAGAGCTAAAGGGGGGGGGAGGTGGCTGGAAGGGAGCTGAAAGAGGAGGGAAGGGGGGGCTGGAAGAGAGCTGAAAGAGGGGAGGGGAAGGAGGTGACAGAAAGGAACTGACAGGGGGAAAGTGGAGGCAGGAAGGCAGCTGAAATAGGGGGGAAGGAGGTGGCTGGAAGGCAGCTGATGCAGGGGGGGGGAAGGAGGTGTCAGGAAGGGAGGTGACAGAGGGGGTACGGAGTGAGCTCAAAGGGAGCTGACATCTGGTGATGGTACTGGTAGGTGACTGAGTAATGGGGAGGAGGCTGGATGGGAGGGGGCACTGGAACTGGAAGGGAGCTGACACATGGAGATAGCAATGGAAGGTGGATGGACAGAGGGTAGGGTGACTGGAAGGGAGCTGACCCAGGGATGGCTCTGGGGGTGGAAGTGAGCTGATTTCTTGGATGGTATTTGGACTAGAAGAGGATGGACAGTGAGGAAAGAGGGGGATTAGAAAGGAATGGACACCAGTGGCGGTTCTGGGAATGCAAGGGGGTTGACATTGGAATGTAATGGGAGGGGAGGACTAGAAAGGGGGATGATACTGGGGAGGGTTACTGGGACTGGAAATAGGCTAATGGAAGGAAGTGAAGAAAACAAAAGAAGAGACAAGAAATGGCAGATGGACTATAGACCACAGAAAGAGAGCTAAAAGAAGAGAGGAAAACAGAAGCCTCAGATCGGGTTCAGCATGACTGGAGAATAAAATATTCAGATAACAAAGGTAGAAAAATAATTTTATTTTCAATTTGATGATTGGACTTTGTGGTACCTTTATATTTTACACAGTATGGGGAACTGCATTTCTTATTTATCTGATGTTGCACTGCATGTGGAGTCTGGCTTCTTGGGGTTTTGGTTTAATTTTTTTCTATATATTTCTGTTTTTGTTTTGTGCACATTTATTGATGAAGACCTGTCTATATTGTGTGTGTGTGTGTGTGTGTGTGTGTGTACAACCAATACTGCGTATTCTGTCAGTATAGAATTTCTGTTTAAGAATGTGTAGCAGTCTTGCTTGCTCAGTTTGCACATTGCCATCTCTGCAAGTTTTTTGGGGACAGGTGATGGAACAGGGGAGAGGTGGGGTGTAGGCGGAGCAGGGGTGGGGCAGGGGGGCAAGGAAAGGGTGGAGTGGGGTGGGGGTGGGCATGGGCAGAGCATGACTAGCCACAGGTGGCAGGTTTTTCTCTTTCAAAAGTTGCCAACCCTACCCTTTCAGTGAAAAAGTATTTCCTGACATTGCTTTTCAGCTTATTTCCTTACAGCTTCATTTTATGCCCTCTAGTTTTACAGCTTTCCCTTCTTTGAAAAAGGTTTGTTTGTTCATTAATACCTTTTAATATTTAAAGGTCTACATCATATCTCGTGTGTCCCTTCTCTCCTTTAGAGTAAACGTATTTAGGTCTTCAAATATCTTTCGATACATCTTCTTATGCAGACTCCAAATCATTTTGGTCACCTTCTTCTTAACTGTTTCAAGTCTTTTATAATCTTTTGTAAGATAATGGTCTCCATAACTGAACACAATACTCCAAGTGAGGTCTCACCTATGGCTTGTACAGGGGCCTCAATACCTCCTCCTTTCTACTAGTTATTCCTCTCTGTATGCAACCCAGCATCCTTCTGGCTTTGGCAACCAACTTGTCACATTCATTCCGAGGCCCTTCTCCTGGTTCGTGCATGCCAACCTCGTGTCTCCTTATCATATACAATTACTTTGGATTTCTGCATCCCAAGTGTATGACTCTGCACTTCTTTGCATTATATTTTAACTGCTAAGCATTAGACCATTCTTCCAGTTTTTGTAGATCTTTCCTCATGTCCACTCCCTCAGAAGGGACCACTCCGTTGCAAATGTTCATGTCATCTGCAAAAAAGGCAGACTATTCCCTTCAATCCTTCAGCAATATCACTCACAAATATATTGAACAGGTGTATAAAATAGACTCTAAACTGAGCCATTCATGCATCCATAAATTGCATAGATTGCAGACCTACTTTTAGCAATCTGTGAACTATCATTAAAATAATCTGAAATACCTGAAAATTGGAGAGTGGCCAATGTAACACCAATTTTTTAAAAAGGGTTCCAGGGGTGATCCTGGAAACTAGAGTTTGGTGAGCTTGACATCTGTACCGGGCAAAATGATAGAAACCATTATAAAAACAAAATTACTGGATATGTAGATAGTCATAGTTTAATAGTCCCCTATCTGCGAATTTTCAGAGGAACTCTATGAATAGTGCCACTGAAAATTCTTTCAGACTGCCCTGTACTACCAGCTGGATTGTTCTGGGGTGGAGCAAGAGAGAGAGTGAGTGCATTCTGCATAACTCTACAGAAAGGCAGCCACAATCTATATGTATGTGTCATAATATAATTCTTGTAAATTGCAAGCTTTACACTTACTGAGTATTAATTTTTGCACATAACGTGCAGTAAGTTCAAAGATTTACCATGATTTAGTAAACATGACCCTTACTCATTTAACCAGCTCCACCCTTCTCATATCTTTTCCTAAAAATTTATATTGCTTCTAGCTTAACAAATTGCCATTTTTTATTGCTCACTGGAACTGATATAATCTAATGTT
Source organism: Ichthyophis bannanicus (assembly GCA_033557465.1). NCBI lineage: Eukaryota > Metazoa > Chordata > Amphibia > Gymnophiona > Ichthyophiidae > Ichthyophis > Ichthyophis bannanicus. The sequence continues at coordinate 437,959,354 of CM066035.1, forward strand.
TTCTTTACCTCTGATGGTAAGACATTCCTCAGAGATTCCCCAGAGGTACTACCTCTGAAAAAAAACCCTAAGATTAGTCTAATATCCTTTCTTCCCAATATGGTAAAATTATTTTGCTGTTTGGATGGACAATAATGCTCCAGTTTTTCTCTATGCCCCATGGAATACCTTAAATGTCTGCCACAAATGTTAAACTTTTTTCTTAATTCAAGTCATAATCAATGCAAATATATTAATAAAGGGGTCATCCCATGACATCTGGCAGTTTGTTTTACCATTTCACTGCGAAATTCTGATTCTTCTACAGTTTATACAAAACATTATTTGGGAGACACATGTAAAGGGCATTATAATAAGGTATCTGACTCAAAAGAGTTGTTTGAATTACTGTTTTCAAATCTTGTGACCTTAATTCAGAACATAGTTGTCATACCAGGTGCAACTTACACCATTCTTACCATACATCCTCAGCTATTTGTGGTTCTAAAGATAGAGTTTAGTACCATCCCAAGACTCTTAACCTGTTTTTTTCATTATAAGAGAAAATCCATCCCCTAAATACAGCTTATAATTTCCAGGCATTGAATTATGACTCATCCAGGCTTCAATCTAGGTATAGGCAACACAGGTAACTGCTTAAGGTTCCAGATTTTGAGGGCACCAAATATTTAAGCTAAATAGAAAACCTGATTCTGCCTGTTTTATGATCTCTGAGGAGAAACGTCCCCTGCCCACTGCTGGGATAACTCCAAATATCTCCATTTTTCCTACATTTAATAACAATATTTTCTCATAGTAATTTTAAGATCATCAATATTTTGACTGTCCGTAACAAAAATGTGTATTTCATCTGCATGCAAACCATACTATTTAATAGCAGCAGCTGGCTTGACATAAAAATTAAATAATATGGGTGATAATGGTTGTCCACATGGAAACCCTGCAATAACTTTTGTTTGCCAGACTTTCGTTCCTCTTGTACTACTAGATAACTATAACTTTTAAGCATGCACTCCATCCATTTTAAAACGTTCCCTCCTACACTCATCTCTCTTAAGTGCATCATAATTCAGACACATTATCTGACACTTCCTAACATAGCTTCCCTGAAGATAATGGTCATTGTTGCATGGCTTCTCCTTTCTTTAAAGTTGATATACTCTCTGATAGCACAAATAGAAAGATGAGATATTATACAAACACTCAAATAATTAGAATGCTCCGATAAAACACCCATAGAAGGCAACTATTCCATAGAATGGGAAGTTCAAGAACAAAAGCGTCATCATATGAAATTGAAGGGTGAGAACCACAAAAGAAATATGAGAAAATACTTTTTTCACTGACAGAGTGGTGGTCACCTGGAGCAGATCTCCAGGAGAGGTTATAAACTCCAAAACATTGCCAGAGTTCAAACATACATGGGATATTCAAATAGGGACCTTAGTGGGGGTAACTTCAAAACTAGTAAGACCTGTGACAAAATAGCAGACAGGTACAAATGGGAAGTCTAGGTGAACCAAAATGGTACTTTTCTAAAGAAGCTTCTTTATTTCTGTATTCCTATGATGTGGGTAATGGCCAGAGGCTGATTGAGCACCTACTAGCCAATTTATGGTCATAGCTTGATTGAGGGGAGAAAGCATGTTAAAGGTAACCTCATAGCCTATTTAGACTGGCCACCAACTGCCCCTACCCCATACTCTTTTCTTTTCTATGGCTCTGAATCTTCTCTATTGCTCTGGACACACCTTGCCTTAGACCTATGTGTCTCCCATCAGAAAAACAACCCTGGACCTGCTGTCCTGAGTTAAATCCTCTAGCCCTAAATGTATTTCTCTTCAGACCCCAGACCCTCTGGATGACTGGTCCCATGCACAAGGGTACAAGCTTTCTATGCATACTTCTCAGTTGATGAGAGAATCAAAAGTCCAACAGAGTCCAACAGAGTCCAACAGCTATGCCTGTAGGCTCAAAAAAAAAAAGCAACAACCTAAGACGTCTTTGCATATCAAAGTCATTCTTACACTACTACTACTACTATTTATCATTTATAAAGCACTACAAGGTGTATGCAATGCTGTACGAACACATAAAAAGACAGTCCCTGATTGAAGAGTTTACAATCTAGTTAAGACAGACAATACAAAAGAAATAAGGGTTCAATAGGGAGAGGAAACACAAGGGAAAAAAGAGATTAGGATCCAAAAGCGGCTTCAAAGAGGTATGCCCTTAGCATAGATAAGACTAAAGGAACAAAGTCTGGAGTTGGCATTAGAGGAAAAGGGCATAGAAAGAAGGAAGCCAGAGGAGGAGAGAGGTTCACGAGGAGGGGAGTAGGGAGATAGAAGAGAGGAAAGGTAATGAGGGGCAGTAGAGTCGGTGCATTTATAGATTAGAAGAAGAAGTTTGAAATGGATACGGAAATGGAAGGGGAGCCAGTGAAATGTTTATAGGAGTGTATTGGGGCTGGTGGAAGATGAATCTGAGAGAGTCAGACAAGGAGGATGTTGCAGTAGTCAAGACAGGATGTAACTAAAGAGTGGATAAGAGTTTTAGTTGTATGTTCAGAGAGAAAGGGGTGACTTTTGCTAATGATATAGAGAAAGAAATGACAGGTCGGATATGAGAGGAGAAAGAGAGAGGAGATGAAGAAGCTGTCAGTGTTACAGGCCAAGGAAACAGGAAGAAGAAGAGTATTGTCAATAGTTATGGAGAAAGGAGGAAGGTGGGAGGAGGGTTTAGGGGGGAAACAGTTCAGTCACATGCTATATAGTATGAAGCTGACTGGATGCAGCAGTACGTCTTTATTGGCTATTGTCGGCATGCCTCCCTGGTGGCCAGTGGACGCCAGGACAGGTGGGACATAAACATTTTAATATTAAGATAGGAGAGTCTTTTAAGGGCCAAAAGGCACTTGGTCCTTGTAGTTTTTAGCTCCAATCTTTAAAGAAACCATTAAAGCAGAGTGGTGGGAAAAAGAAGGCTTTTATTCCCTTTACACAGTGGTTTCCAATTGTTGGGTTACAACTCAAAGTAAATGTCTTTAATTCAGGTAAGAAAGAAAACTCAGGGTTTAAAGCAAAACTGTTGAATTTCACAGGAATAGCAGTACTTAGTCAATTAAAGAATGCTCGGTTAGCAATTCAAGCAATTCACAAGTCTGGCAAAGACTCTATGCCACCAGAAACACAGAGAGTACAATCCATTTCCTGGTCTGATAATTCTCCTGCCAGTTCCACTTGCATTGGCTCATAATCAGATATGTCTGACTCTGTATCCCTAGTTTCTTGGGAAACACCTCCAGGGTTTTGTATATCTCTTGCAGTACTTGCCAATGTCCTTGGCCTAGCCTAGGGCGTCGGCCACGTGCTGTATTAGGATTAAATGTGTTTTCTCTTCTTAGAGGTTTTATAGCAGCTTTACCAGAGTCTTTAACATTTATAGCTTTCTTCATAGGCATATATTTATCATACCTTGTATTGCAGCAACAAGCAGGTAAATGGCTTTCTTCAATTGCTTGCCTCTCACAGTCAGCAGCTTGATGGAATCCTTTTCTTTGAAAGTTTGGTTTACCTTGCAGCCTTTGAACCCATTCTCCTGGTAAGCGCCTGCTTCTGCATAAGCCCAGCTCCTGGCTTTCCTGCTCAGCGTGGCTTAGCTTCCCCAGCTGATTCTCCTTGGCTTCTGCTTGCAATTAGTACAGTGCTTTTGCCTCTTCGAGCAAACAGCTCTCTCTCTAGCTTGCTGGTCCCTCCTTAGGTCCTTCCTCAGCTCCTGGTGAGTCACCTCTCACTCCTGGTGATCCTCTAGCTCCGGAGAAATCAGGCTTCCACTTCAACCTTTCTCCTCTCCAGTCTTCCACTCTCCCCTTATAAAGCACTTTTGCCTTTGAGGATTGGGAGCTGGTTGTCAGTTCCTCGTGACCAGCTGGGCGTGGCCCTTCAGTCTCTCTGAATGCCCTCCTGCTCCCTCTAGCTGGTTCCTGCGAATATTGCAACTTGTGCACATCTTTTTCTCTGAAAAACAGCTTCTTTTTTCTCCTCTGGGCTTTCATCAGCCCTCGCTGCATTACATATCTCCCTTCTTAAAATATTACGGGCTGGGGAACCTTCTTCCGCAAAGCACGTAATCTGCGTTACCACATCCTTCTGCAGCTGACTGGTTTTTCGCTCTAGTCGACTGTTGTATGCTTGTAACATTTTGGGGTTGGATATGTTTCTTGTAGATGCCAGCAAAGCTAACCGTTCATGCCAAGGCCCGGAGTATGTTCAGGTGATAGACCTGGTTATGTCCCTTTTTATCTTGGACCAGATAGGACGCTGGACCGATGGGCTTGATAACCCTGTAAGGTCCCTTCCACTGAGCTTCAAATTTGGGAGTTGAACCAGATACTAGGACTATCACCTTCTCCCCCACCTCCAGTTGTCTTGGTTTTGTACGTCGATCATAATATTGTTTTTGTTTTCGTGGCTCTCTTTCAGTTTCTCTTCAGCCAAACGAGAGGTTTGTTCCAGGTGAGTCCTTAGACTCTTCAAAAATAGGGTATTCCTACTTCATCACCGACGGGTTCCGTCCATTGTTCTCGCAAGAAGCCAGTATGACTCTTGGTGTTTCGTCCATACATAAGTTCATAGGGGGAGGTACCTAGGGAACTCCTGTGTTCTCTCCCTACAGGCGTACAGAACAAATGGTAGCATGGTGTCCCATTCGGTCATTTCTCCGTCCAAGAGCCCATCTAAGCATCTGCTTTATGCTTTGGTTTCAAACGCTCAACCAAGCCGTTGCATTGGGGGTGGTACGCCGCAGTCTTCAGATGGTGAATGCCGAAGGCATCCCACACCTGGGCTAGGTACTTGGACAAAAAAGTGCCTGCCCCTAGTCAGTCAATACCTCCTGCGGGAACCCCACCTCGCAGAATAACTTAATCAATTCAGCAGCAATGGACCTTTGCCAAAAATATTCCTCAGAGGCACCGCCCACGGAAACCCGTGTGGCCCTTGGTCAATAATCACACAGAATACTATTGACATCCTCTTGGCGTTTTTTATAAGAGGTCCCACTAACTAATCCATGGCAAGTCTCCTAACTGGGTATGAGATGACTGGGATTTGGGAGTAGAGGTACTTCTTTTGCGGGCGCACAGGAGTTACCGATTGACCACGAGGCACAAGACCTCGCAGAAGCGAGTAAGTTTTCTTCTCTAAAAACTCCCGGCCAATAGAATCTGGCTAGTTATCTGATCAAGGGTGCCTTGGTGCTCCCTTAGGACCCCTTAATGGAGGGTCTCTCGAGGCCATACGTAAAACCAGAGACTTTGAAAAGTATTCGGGGACAACTAATGCTTCCAATTTTTTCCTGTTCGGAGGTCCTTACTTTCTCGATATAGTATCATCTTCCTCCATAATGAATCTGGGAAAAGTATCTTTTTCCTCTTGAGCATACTCAAACGCCCAACGAGCCAGCACGGGTCTGCCCCTTTGTTCCTTTTTGAAGGAGGGGCAATTTCTCCATCAAGGTCCGCGGGTACCCATGGGATCCCTTTTTCTCCCCGCCTTCAAGCTCGGCTCACCATTGAGAGCGACATTTTCTTTCCTTCCGGCTTCTCGAGCCTTTTGTATTTTCCTTTCCCTCACTGAGGGGTCATTTATCAAACCTTCATGAGAAGGAAAGGTCTCCCAAAGTGGCGTCTCTGGAACAAGAGGGAGTTTCGGAAGTTCTGGTGTGTCGAGCAACGCGTTGAAACTAGAGCTTTCATTTCTTGGGGTCCGTAGTCTTCTTTGTTTTTTTCCATAAGAGGACTTGGGAATTGCACTATCTTTAGAGTGAATGCAAGTGGATACCAGAGCTTCTTTTGCGGAGACCAAGCCCTCTT